>PVKM010000222.1:113724-127977 GCA_004027735.1 Carollia perspicillata
TTCTTCCTTGATCTTGGTACATTCTTTGATTTTCTTGGTACATTCATTGTTTAATAGCATGTTATTTAGCTTCCATGTTTTTGTGTAGTTTTCAATTTCTTCTTGTGATTGATTTCTAGTTTCATAGCACTGTGATCAGAGAGAGCCTAATATGATTTAAGTTTTCTTAAATTTATTTAGACTTGTTTTGTGTGCTAATATGTGGTCTATCCTAGAAAATATTTCATGTGCATTTGAACAGTATGTATTTTCTGTTGTTTTGGGGTGAAATGCTCTGAAGATATCAATTAAATACATTTGATTTAGTGTGCCATTTAAGGCTGCTGTCTCCTTGTTGATTTTCTGTCTGGAAGATCTATCCATTAAAGTCAAAGGGGTGTAAAATCCCTGACTATGACTGTATTGATTCTGTCAGTCTCTCCCTATATGTCCATCAATATTTGCTTTACATAGTTAGGTGCTCCTATGTTTGGTTTGTAAATGTTTACTGGGGTTATATCCTCTTGTTGGATTGTTCCCTTTATCATTATGTAGTGTCATTCTTTGTCTCTTACTATATCCTTGGTTTTAAAGTTTATTTTGTTAGATATAAATATTGCTACGCCCAATTTTTTTCCTTTCCATTTGCATGAAATATCTTTTACTATCCCTTTACTTTTAGTCTGTGTGTATCTTTCAATCTGAGGTGGGTCTCTTGGAGGCAGTCTGTCTGGGAAAAGTCTAGCCATTGTTAATATAACAAGAACAGATTGTGCAACATCAATGTAACCTGGCAGCCAACGAGAGTGGACTGGAATGCACATACATGAACAATGACAACTTCACTGTACTAGTCAGTGGGGATGGTAGACGCTGTTGAGCATGTGTACTGTGTGGCCATCGCATACAAAATGACTGAGTGAGTAGAGCAATGCATCTGCATCCAATTTTGCATTAAGCTTGAACATTCCTTTGTGGAAACTATTCAGATGATTCAGAAGGCCACAGCTATGGGCAAATGCTGATTGGTAGCTTCATCACGACAATGTGCCCACTCATGCATCATGTCTCATGCAGCAGTTTTTTGGCAAAACATCAAATCACCCAGGGGACTAAGCCTGCTCCAGCTCAATTTGGTACCCTGCAACTTCTGGTTTTTCCCAAAACTAAAATCACCTTTGAAAAGGAAGAGATTTCAGAACATCAATGAGATTCAGGAAAATATGATGGGGCAGTTGATGGCAAGTGGAACTGTGTGAGGTCCCAAGGTACCTACTTTGAAGGGAACTGAGGTGTCATTGTCCTATGTACAATATTTCTTGTATCTTGTGTCTTCTTCAATAAATGTCTCTATTTTTCATATTACATGGCTGGGTATATTCTGGACAGACCTCGCATTCCCACCAGCACTGTTGCTGCTCCACTGGGTGCCTCACACTCTGTCCTATGGTGTCCTTGCCACTCTGCTGGGCTCATAGTCTTCTCCACTATTCCACCAAGCACAGTGCTCACTCTCCATTGATCATCCCTGGTCTTCTGGGAGCTGCTAGTATGATAGGATATGATAAACCTGCAAATTAAAAATGTCTCCTTAAATCTTGAAAATTCTCATCAGAAGAAGAAAATTGTAAAAAATGTTACAATGATGTTAACTAGACTTATTGTGGTGATTATTTCATAATCTATACTAATATGAAATCATTATGTTGTACATCTGAAACTAATATAATGTTGTATGTCAATTATACCTCAGTTAAAAAATAAGGGCTCTTATTTTTCAGTATTCAAATTACAATGGTATTGAGGTCCTATATATACCATTTTTTTTCTTGAAAGAATTCTACTGGTCTCCACCTTAAGTAGACCCAAGATTTTTAAGAGTTATTTCCAACTATATATGAATAAGTCCTGTATTTTCTCAACTCTTTCTGCTGGGTTACTGACAAGTTAAATTTGCCTCTTGAATGGACTTCTGAACTGCTAACATCAATGTGGTCCCACTTGCTGCTCTCAGTTAACTGATTTAATTACCTTCACTTACAAATGAGGAAGCTGTTGAACCCAGGATGCTGCTTCCAGAGTCCATGTTCCTACCCACAATCCCTATCAAACAGAGGTGTCTCTAATCAAACCACCAGCTTAACTGATTTCAGCATAAAATGCTGGCTAAATCCACCCTCATCAAGATGTCTTCTCAAGGTGTCATTTTACTCTGTCATACTCACATCAGAAGTGTCCTAAAGAAAAGACCACCTGGGTGCCTAAGGATTCTAATTCCTTAGTGGCTTAGATGCAGGTCTTTCTTGTGAGGTGCATCCATGAGATGTTCAGGATGACTGAATGTCCCAAACAAGACCCCTCCAGTGCGTTGGGACTCTGATTCTGAGTGTGGATCACCAATCCACTTTCTCTTTCCCTGGAAAGTCTTCTCTCAGAGTACACCCTTCTTGTTCCTTCTTTGTATTCTGGCCTCATTTAGGACCATCCCAGGCCATTAAACATCATTTATGCCTTTGAACTTCAATAGGCTGTGTCAGGAAGAGGGACTCGGGATGTCATTCCCTTTTTTGCCAGGAGAATCCTTCCTGGATGCAAATAAGTCCTTGGATAGGATAGAAGCATGCATCTAGGTAGGCTGGGCTATAGCAGATTCAGCCATTGTATAGTACTCTTAATTCATTGCTTCCTGCTACAGACTTGAAATTTGTGCCTGAGTCAGTACTGTCACATTGCTATTTCCTGCCGTCAGGACTTATTTTCTCAAAGGCCATCAGCTCCACCACTGTTCTCCCAATTTACTAGACTTAATAGTATGTGTGAACCCTATCAATGGCCAAAACCTAGATTCAAGCTAGAATCATGCCGCAAAGATAGAAAGTAAATTCTATCATGTTTCAGAGGGAAGGGAGATCATATCTAAATTGGAGGAGGGTTCCAAGATCAAGAGAGGACTAATGGGAGAGATTCCATTTTTTTTTCAGAGGAATTCTGAAGGATTTCAGTAGGTAGAGAGGAGGGACAGGGATGAAGTCATAAATAGCAAAACCACAGGGGCGGAAATGTTTAGGGCCATGTTCAGGGAATAAATAGTCCAGTTTGGCTGAAGTGTGTGTGTAAATAGGAAAGAAAGTTGAAATAAGCCTGGCAAGGTGGGTTTCAGTTAACTTGTAGAAAACATTTGAATGCTGTGGGATGAGATTACACTTAATTCAATAGGCAATAAGAAGTTATTTCAAATTTTTGAGCAAAAGAGTGATATGTGCAGACGCCCTCTCCACAATCTCAGACCAGAAACCCAGGAGCATTCATATATATTTTGGTTGACAGTTTAGGGATACAGCAGTCACAGTACACTTGTAGTTGTGCTATGCACTTGGCTGAATTAGAGTTGGTGTCTGAATTAACTTGGCTCCTTTAAAAGCATACAAGACACACTTTGTTTTTCAAGTACACTGAACCATACCTAACAGGTATACCATAGCAAATGAGCTGTGTTCCTGTAATCATTTCTGAACATCACTTTGGCCTGCCCATACCTCATCTTATCTTTGACTACATTGTTTCCAAGTCTTACTTGACTTTAAGATCTGGTCTTATTTTGCTTTTCCAGTTCCCATTTTCTGAATCTACCCAGTATAACCACTGCTTGTTGGATTACAGTGAGCAGTTGGAAATGAAGATGGGGCTTCACAAGAGGGTTTCTAGGGTCATGCCAACTTTTAAAAAGCCTGTTTGCTGGAACTTCTCTGGTGAAGAGAACCCACATGGTTATGGAGGGTAGTGCTCTGGCTAAAATGAATATAGTTGCGGGTTTAAATATTACTTGTAGAATGTGCGTTTCCTTTGTGCTCTTATTTGACCACAACTAAGCTTACATTAAGTGGAATAGGTCCTGCCTCAGCACCTTGATTTGAGGTGGAATAACAGCCACAATGCACTGAGCACCTATTGTATGTTGGGTGCTATAATATATCTGCACAGGTGTTATCCCATTTAATTAAAATACAGCTCTGAGAGATAGATGATATACTTTTGCATTTTAAAGGTGAAAAAAAGCTTAGAAGGTAAAGAAATGTACTTAAGTTTACAAACATTTGTCAGTGGAAGAGCCAGGATTCAAATCCAGAGCCTTGTAGTACCAAGGTCTATTTCTGTTTTCTTTTCTTTCATTTACAAGCCCAGACAGAAAAGGAAGAAGCATAAAATGAGATGGCAGAAGAACAAAATCACATGCAAGGAATGCAGTCTGTTAACACCTGAGCAGGTCCCTGGCGCACAGTATAGGGGCCGCTGTGGCTATATTTAAAAGATCTCTTCTTTAGGAGCCTGGCTTTTCTGGTTAATGACCTGGATGATCTTCATTGTAGTTTCCTTTGGCACTACTTTTGGACCCCCAAGCCCTTGGGAGCAGTCTGACTAGCTAGACTTGCCTATATGGGAGAGGGAGGTGTGTATAATAAAGTTAAGCAACTAGAGTCTAGGAGGAAGGTAAAGTGTGTAAATCAGAGAAGATGGGATACAGAGAATGGGGAGGACAAGGACTGATGATTCTAAGCTATTTCAGGGATTCTTCCAGAACCTCACAGTAAAATTCAAACCTAAGATTTACCCACCTCCACCTTCCACAAAAAAAAAAAAAAACAAGCGAACTCCCCATCTAGTAAAGAAAATGCTCCCCCCATGGTATTTTGTAAATTATTAAGAAAAGGACTTAGGTAGATCCAGGTTCAGAAAGTGCAGGAAAAGAGTAGGGTTGGAGTTATTTAAATTAAATGCAAAGTGCCCTGGCTGGTGTGGCTCAGTGGATTGAGTGCCAGACTGTGAACCAAGGGGTCACCAGTTTGATTCTTAGGGCACATGCCTGGGTTGCAGGACAGGTCCCCCAGTAGCAGTTGTGTGAGAGGCAACCACACATGGATGTTTCTCTCCCTCTCTTTCTCCCTCCCTTTCCCTCTGTTAATAAATAAATAAAAATCTTTTTTTAAAATGCAAAGGCAGAGCCAAAAAAGTAAGAAAGGTAGCTTGAAGCTGAGCCCAGAATTCTTAATATACCACAAAGTCAAGATAGGTCTTAGGGACTAGGCACTGGGACTGAATGTACAGGTACGAGTCCTACTGTCCCAGGAATGGAGACAGGAGGATGTCAGTCTGAGAATATGACAGGATCTGCACTGCGCCTGTCACAGGCCATGTAAAGTACATTAGAGTCTGATGCAAGGGAAGAGTGACTCTCCTGGCATTGCTCCTCCCAGAGCATCCCTCTCTCAGAAGGCAGACTTCCAGGCTCTAGGGATCTGGCCTGTGACATATTTACTACTGAATGTTATTTGGATGTCTAAAACACATTTCTAATAGATATTCAGAGTACCTGAACAATAAAATATCATGTACCATGACACAATTTAAATATCAATGCTAGGAAAATAAACATGTAGATGAGTTGAAATAATATTTGTGAGTAATAAAGATAGTTTGAAGTTCCACCAGAGATGTACACAAATACTAAGAAGTGGATTGTGGACTCCTGACAAGCAAAACACATTGCCATGGCACTGTGAATTGGTAATTATGCTTCAATTCACATTGTCTTCCTTTTGTTACTCTGAGATGCTAGTCCCTTAAGTTTCACACTATGCACTTTCTTTCCAGTGGAGTGGAGGGGTAAATAGCTCTCTGCATTACCTAGCTGATAAAAGCAAGGAGGTCAGCCCCTTTCCATCCCTAGGGGAAGGCACGGTGTCTCAGCATCCACAAAGAGTGGGTGATGCTGATCCTGGTTGGCGGGGTCCGTGTGTTGTGGTTGTGACAAACAAATTCCCATGGACTGCAAAAGTCCCATGAAGAAAAAGGGATGGCATGGCCACTCTGTGAGTGAGAGAGGGCCTCGACCTTTGCCTCGCCTCGACCTTTGCCTGGATAGGCTTTTATTGCTTTTCTGAGCACATTACGTCAAGGATGGTCCTAATTTACTATGCACAGATCCAAATGCTTTAGGTGGTTACCTTTTACAGAAAACAAAGGAGAGGATGTCGCTAATTACATCACAGAAGAAGGATATTTGCAAATGCAAAAGGAAAAGTGGTTACACTTGTCCTTGGGAGGTTTGGCATAGATTTTAGGAAGTTACTTTAAAGATATGCAGTGAACATATGCTGCCTCAATTCAGGGTGAAGGAGTTTTAGCAAAAGCAAGCCTCAAAGCAGCCTGGGTACAATGCAGGCCTGATACCCTATGGGAGAACCTATCCGTGGGCATGGGTTCTGTGTGCCAGACCTCACTCCCTACTGGTCTTTCTGAGTAGGGGCTGGGCTACATTCTCCACACCACGCAGAATGGTCCCCTATAGGTGGGGGGGGGGTTAGAAAGAACTAGGACTCAGCTGGGATTCCCCCTCACAACTGGCCTTTCCTTCCCCCAAGTTGACCTCACCCAGGAGGTGGTTTCTAGGGCAGTTTGTTAAAGAAACCAAAAGTTCTAATTCTTTCTTCCCATTTAGGATTCAAGCCTGACAGGCCTTCAAAGGAACTGGACAGATCTGTTGTTCTTTGAAGGGGTGTGAGGCTAGGAAGAAAGTTCTGTGTTCCAGGTTACTTAATGGGATGGTTATGCAGACTTAGATGCCAGTCTCAGTCTCACAGCCCTTAGCTAACTAGAGGTCCATGGTAGGCATGAGGTTGGAGAAGAAACAACCCCAAATTAAACTGACATTGGTTAACAGAGGCAAGATGAGGAAAAAGGCTGCCAAATCAAGACTTCCCCACTCCAATTTTCCTGTCTTTTAAAGTATATAACAAGCCTGCCTTAGTAATTTTTCTACAAGGGTAATGAAATGAACTGGTTTATAGTTCTCTCTCTCACACACACACCACATGTCTGAGTGCACATCAATATGCAAAGACTTACATAATCTCAAAGATTATCTTTTAGAAGACTTTGAAAAGATTACATGAATACAATCATTAATACAGAAGGGGGATGAATTGGGCACGGAACAACAATTTGCTATCATAGCCATTCTAGAGTCCTTCAGAGTAGAGATTCTACTTCTAACAGGTCTGGGCACTTGGAGCTGTCTGCCTTGCTCCATTCTTTAGCTCCTTCATAAACAAAAACAACTGTATTAGTACCTTTACAGGCTAAAGTTGGGGATTTAGATAATGTTTTACTGTTTCTGCTGAATCACTATGGGCAAAAGAACACAAGCTCTTTCAGTTTCTAAAGTGAATAAGTCAAGACTAATCCTTGAATCTTTGTCAGTGACTCAATACAATAAAAAGAGGAAAGATTTGTGATCATGGCTTTCAAGAACAAAAAACAAAAACAAAAACAAAAACAAAAACAAAACAAGAAAAAACAGAAATAAGAAAACAAGAATTCAAACTTTTCCTAAACTGAGTGATCCTCTTTACCCAAGGATCAATACACTTTCTACACACTCTCTTCCACTCCATTTTCTTCTCTCTTCCCTGTTAAGTCTAGACTGCAGACTTTCCAGCCCTCACCCATCTCTTGGATAGACTGAGACTGATCAGTTACATTTGCGCCTTTACAGAGTCTGGGGACAGAAAACACCATCAACATTTCCATTTTAGTAGAGCCTGATCTATTTCTAATAGAAGCAGTTGGGGCACTGATTACTATGCAGATGAATCAAGAGTCGCCCTCCCGTTGCTTGATGGTGGGAAGAAAGCCCAAAGAGAACTCTAGTCCAGAGAATGTAAGTAGCAGTAGAGGAAATGTTTCTGTTCTGTGAGTTCCAGAACCTCATCCACAAGCCTCTGCAGACCCCTCTTCTCAGACAGACTGAGTGAGATTGAACAGTTGTCTAAGTTCTTTACAGAGTCTGGGACTGGAGATACCATCAACTACTCTGTTTTCCTGGAACCTGACTTATTTCCAGTAGAAGCAATGGTGCACTAATCAAGTGGGATAGATCAAGAGACATCCTCTTCTTATTAGATGGGCAAGAAGCCCAGAGGGACACTTGTTTGGATTGCCCAGATGAGATTTGGTATTAGTCAAGAAAATGATGGGAAAAGCAGAGACACATTTGCTGCCCTGTCTGCATTAGCTCCCCCTTGATAGGTGTCACCCCATGGGAGGGGGTTTAGTGTGAAGACTCAGCTGCGAAACTCTGATATAGTTCCCCAAAAGTATGGTAGAAACAGTGGAGAACACATTTTGGCTTTGGACTGATGGATATGAAATACCTTTATTTTCTGGGATACAGCAGCTGTGTTCCTTCCTGTACAGAGGCAGGTGCCTGGAATTACTCATAGCATTTCTATCATCTTCGAACTTTAACTATGTGGAAGGGATAAGTGTGGGTGGTGATTTATGGTAGAACAATTTGCATCAATAGTGATCATTACCTTGTGCGGTGGGCTGGAAGATAGCTCAGAGGCTGATTTATTAGAAGCCAGCCCTGTTTAGGAACATCTGGGATTATTTTGTGGAATGGTAGGAACAGGAATGGAGAAGTTGTTGCTTTGATCCCCCTAGCACCTCCTTTGTGAGACTTATGTAATATACCAATAGACCCAATCACTCTCCCCCTGCCTGCTTTTCTTCTTTTGCCAACAATTCTAGGTTTTTACCTTATGGAGGCAGAGGCCCGGGGTACCTAGTGCCTTTTTCATTTGTCTGCTTTATCTTTGTTGAAGGGAAAAGTGTGCATTGGTTCATAAGGCAAATGGGATCAGTTAGTAAATTACTTCTTTAAGGGCTTTTAAAAGGTTCCAAAGGAAGAAAGAGCCCAGGGATAACTGAGTATTTACCTGAGGACTGAATCAGCAGTGGTGGAATTTAAGTAAGAACAGGTAGAGAATGTTTGATTTGTAGTGCACAGAGTGTTTTCCAAGTGCACTTCCAATCAGACAGCATAGACCGCAACTATTTCTGATACTAGCCATATTTAATGACGCGTTCATCCTAATTTTTCTTGACTTTCATCCCTGTCCCATTTTATAAGTCTCTAAAACTAAAACCAGTCAAAAGTGAGTGAGCCAGTGCTCATAAGGAACATATTCTCTGGTTGCTGGGGAAAGCCTCTGGCTTAACCTCCATTCCCCTCCCACTGCCATCCCCTCCAATGCCCCACCACTGCCCCTTCTGCTTGGTGCCTTTTGCTATTTTGACCCTCCTACTGAAAGAGGTGTGGACTGGGGGCTAAGGGCAAGGCTTCTTTCCCTAACCTTACCTCATACCCACACCTCTCTAATTTCATGCTAAGGCATTGAGAAGCAGGAAGGGGAACATTCACAGGGACACCACAGGATTAGGCTTCAGGACTAGCCTTTGGGGGAAGCCCTCCTGCCCCCAGGTTTGCTTCACAGCCCCACAGTCTTCAAGAAGTATATAGCCTCTTCTTCTCAGGGAGCAGCCCCTCACCCTACTGGCTGATCTCTTCCTTCCCCTGCTGCTAAAGCTCCTCCATCCCTCTCTCCAGTAGTTCCTTCCTTCCTTCCTTCCTTCCTTCCTTCCTTCCTTCCTTCCTTCCTTCCTTCCTTCCTTCCTCTCCCTACCCCCTCCCTACTCCCTCCCTGCTACCCTCCTTCCTTCTCTGCCTTCCTCCCCTTCCCTTCAGGTGTGTGAGGTTGACTCTCCTAGAACAACACATTGTAGCTCAGGAATAGGTGTTCCGACACCTTGCCAGGGGAAAAACAAAATGCCCCCAGGAGAGAAATGCACTTTGCCTGGTAGGAGGGGTATATGCAGTCAGCCTTAGCTCCTGTTGTCTGTGACTGGTAATCTAGTCAGATCACCCAGAGCCAGACCTCCTGCAAGTAGGTTAGGCTTCTGTACTTTAACAGGTACCATACCTGACTCGGTTCTTCTGGAACATTCTCTGTTCCCAGACTTGGTGCAAAAGTGGAGACAGAGGGTATTGACAGGCCTGGTATGTGCTGGCTTCATGGGGGTTCTTTAGCTGCCCTGAGCTGTGAGGGTCTGAGGAGCACCACAGGAAAGACACAATCAAGGTAGGGCCAAAGACAATCAAGAGTAGGTAATACTTAGAAGTGTGTGGTGCAAATACTTGTGCTTTTCTTTACTTCAGGCCTGGCACAAAGACCAGACTAGCAGGCAAAAAAATATCCATGACAGGCAATGTGGGCAATGGAGTCTGTATCTGTGCCAAAAGAAATGGGAGGCTCTGGCAGGTAGGGGAGGGGTGCACCACATCAACAAAGAATCTGGTTAGACACAAGAGAAATCTAGATAGACTGGCAGAAAACTTAGAAGGTATCAAAGCCTGGAACTCAGCCTATGGTCCCTAGAAGAAAAGCCAGCAAGAGCAAGGCCAGCGTCATGACATCACAAACAGGATGTCCCAACCATGACACAGAGTTCAGGCTGGTTACTGTTTATTTCTTGCTCTTGGCTTACTAGGTGGATAAACACAATGACCCAAAAAGATTAGAAGAGCTCCCCTGACTACTGGTGAAACCTTGCTCTTATTTATACCACACTCTGTGGCTTGCATAGGGTTTTACCTAGTCCAAATTGTAGAACAAATGCAGAACATGAATGCATGGTCAATCTGATAGGCACTCCTGTTTAGGGTGAAGTAGCATTGTAACACCTAAGCTGGTCCTCTCCTAACAGCCAGTTGTTTCCAGAGGGATCTCCCCCAAGGTGAACCACCCTTGAAAAAAAACTAATGGATATGCTGACATCCATATTTCCTTAATGGGGTTGGCTACAGAAGGCATTTTAAAGCCCTAAGCACTTATGCTGCAGTTACTGTTTGTGCCTCTGTCACAAATACACAGAACCTCCAAGGTCTAGTGAGACCCACCCATGGTGCTCCATGGCAAAATCTTTGATAGCATACAGTCCTCAATGTTTCAATCCCTCACTCCCAAAGGGGTCAGAGGGCACCAATGGACTCCATTTGCAAAGCAAAACTGACTGCCAAGGAGCTTGGGTATTATTAAGTATTTCATCGTACTAGGGCTTTGGTTAAATCTAAGATGAGATCTCACACTCTAGCTACCCTGGCAAAATTGAAAGCAAAAGATTCTAAAATTTCTCATGTGTGCAGCCACCCTCAGAAGACTTAAGTGAGTGAATAGGAGGTAGAATTATGACTCTGAGCTGATCTATCAGTAGTTCTGACACTTCCTCCTTGAATATATGACACTAGATTTGTGCAAACTTGCATCATGATTATTAAAAAACTTGTAACTGTGTGTAGACATACCAAGAAATCAACAAAAGAGCTTGTAAAAGTATCAAGTTGGCAAGATTACAGGGTGCAAGATCAACATGCAAGACTCCATCACATTCCTGTATAATAGCAACAAACAAAAAAATAAGAAAATAAAAATACAATACACATTTTAATCACTCCAAAGGAAATGTAAAACTTAGGTATAAATGTAAAAAAAATATGTATACTATTTCTATGCTGAAAATCATAAAATGCTGATGCAAAAACTCAAAAATCTGAATCAATGGAGAGACATATTTTGTTCATGGATTGCAAGACTCAGTAAAGATGTCAGTTCTGCCAAAATTGACCTATAGGTTTAATTCGTTTTTCTCTCAAAATCCCAGAAAGATGACTTGTAACTATAGACAAGGTTATTCCAAAATATATATGAAAAGACAAAAGAACTAGCATAGTTAAATCAGTTCTGAAAAAGAATGTAGTGGAAAGAATTACTCTACCTAATGTTAAGACTTACTATATTGCCACAGGAACCAAGACAGTGTGGTATTGGCAGAGAAATAGACACTAGATCAATGGGACAGAATAAGGAAGAATCCTAAAGCAGATAAACACAAATATGTTCAATTGATTTTTTATGAAGATGCCAAAGCAATCCAATGTAGAAAGAATAGTGTTTTCAACAAACAGTGCTAGAATAATTGGACATTCACACACAAAAACTAAACGACCCTCAATCTAAACCTCACACCATACACAAAAATTAATTCAAATGGTAATAGAGTTAAATAAAAATACAAAATTATTTTTTAAATTTTATTTATTTTATTTATTTATTTATTTTTGAGGGGAAGGGAAGGAGAGAGGGAGAGAAATATCAATGTATGGTTGCCTCTCATGTGTCCCCCGCTGGGAACTGGCCTGCAACCCAGGCATGTGCCCTGACTGGGAATCGAACCGCGACCGTTTGGCTCGCAGGCCCACACTCAATCCACTGAGCTATGCCAGCCAGGGCTATTTTTTTTTAATTTTAGAAGAAAAGATGGGAGAAAATTTTTGCTATCTAAGGGTAGGCAAAGTGTTTTCAGACAGGATGCTAAAAGAATTCATAAAGTAAAAAATTAATAAATTTAACTTCATCAAAAGTAAAATCTTTCTCTGAAAAGGTCCTGTTCAGAGAGTGAGAAGACCAGATAGAAAATGGGAGAAAACATTTACAAATGATTAGTTTCCTAAGGCTGTCATAACAAATTACCACAAACTTGGTGGTTAAAAACTATAGAATGTTATTTTCTCACATTTCTGGAAGCCAGAAGTCAAACATCAAGGTGCCATAGCATTCTATGAAGGCTGTAATCTAAGGATTCTTCCTTGCCACTTCCTTGCTTCTAGTAGTTGTTGAACAATCCTTGGTGTTCCTTAGCTTGTAGCTACATAACTCCAATTTATACCTCTGGCATCACATGGCATTCTCACTTTTGTGTCCATGACTCTGTTTTCAGTGACTTACAAGGACACAAGTCATTGGATTAGGGCCCACCCTAACCTAATATGAACTAATCTTAACTAATTACACCTGCAAAGAACTTATTTCCAGATAAGATCACATTCATAGGTATCAGTATTTAAGACTTCAACATATATTTTAGGGGGACACAAGCCCACAATATCAACCATGTATTCAACAAAGGCTTCATAGCCATAATACATAAAGAAGTCTCAAACTCAACAGTAAAAACACAATCTACCCAGTTATAAAATGGGTGAAAGGCACAAGCAGATATTGCGCCAAGAGGAAACACGTGTGGCAAATAAGCACAGGAAAAAATGTTCAACATCATTAGCCACTAGGAAAATGCAGATTAAAACTACAAGGAGTTATCACCACACACCTATTAGAAAAGCTAAATTTTAAGAAGTGATAATAGTAAATGCTGGTGAGGATGTGAGAAATTGGATCAATCATGCACTGCTGGTAGGAATAGAAAATGCTACAGACACTCTGAAAAGCAATTTTAAAATTTCTCTGAAATTTAAATATACACTTATTATATGACTCAGCAATCACACTCCTGAGCATAGAGAAACTGAAACTTATGTCCAAACAAAAAAGTGTACATTATTACTCATAGCAGCTTTACTTGTAATAGAAAATACTGAAAGACTTCGGCCAAGATAGAGGTGTAGGTAGACAAACTGTGTCTCCTTGCACAACCAAAATTAAGGACAACAAAAATTTAGAAAGAAAGAAAACAACCAGAACTGACAGAAAGTTGAACTGTACAGAAGTTGGACAACCATTCATCCAGACCCATAAGAGGGGCGGAATCCACAGTGGGCAGAGAGGGATCGTGGCAGGAAAAGCAGTGGCTGGTGGACCCCAGGCATGGGGTGGCAATGGGCAGAACCAGTGAGGCACACAAGGCAGCTTACCAGGAAGTCACACATTCATGCGCAGATAACTCAGACGAAAACGGGCAATGAGATAAACCACGCAACCCAGGCCCCAGCACCAGGAAATAAATCCTAAAAGCACCATTTGAAAACTTTTGTGGGGGTTGAGGTGCCAGGAGAGACTCCCAGCCTCACAGGAGAGTTCACTGGAGAGACCCACAGAGTTCTAGAATATACACAAGCCCACCCACCTTGGAACCAGCACCAGAAGGGCCCAATTTGCTTCTGGGAAGCAGCAGAGGGTGCTGAAATCCAAGAGAGAGCAGAGCAAGCACCATTGGTCCCTCTCTGACCCCGCCCCCACAGACAGTGTCACAACCCAGCCACTGGGTTGCCCCACCCTGGTGAACACCTAAGGCTCCTCCCCTGACTACATAACAGGTGACACCAGACCAAAAAATTATGGCTCAAACAGAAGAGCAAATCAAAGCCCCAGAGCCAATACTCCTAAGCAGCCAAGAGATAGCCAACCTATCAGACACAAGGTTCAAAACACTCGTGATCAGGATGCTCACAGAACTGGTTGATTTTGTTTGCAAATTAGATGAAAAAATGAAAGCTACACTAAGTGAAATGAAGGAAAATGCACAGGGAACCAGTAGTGATGGGAAGAAAACTGGGACTCAAATCAATGGAGTGGACCAGAA
>PVKM010000223.1:0-46253 GCA_004027735.1 Carollia perspicillata
AGAGAGCCTCTCCAGCCGACATGGACAGGTCCCCACCTGGTACTATTAACCACCCTAACTGCCCTTAAAGTTTCAGGTGTCACCCCCTGGATCCGCCACAGACCCCAGTGCAGAAGGAACCAGACCTGCCTTGCGACTGCTGGCCCTGAAGCTCCAGAGGTTGCCGGTGGGGGGGAGGAAACTCCTCCCAAGAATGGACTATTATCCCTTCTGGTACCTGTTCCTGATTGGCACCTTTGCCAGAATCCTGGGGGTTAGACTGGTGACTGTAACCCTGCCCAAGTGGAGCACCGTAGAACAAATTGCCTTAAGAATAATGTATCTGTATTTAGTCTTAACTTTTACTGGTATAATCTGTTTTGCCTAATAGTCACTATAAATATTGGCACCCAGGCCTGACCCAGACTGTAGACCCACACCAAGTTTCAGGCATGGGGCTCTGGTTCCTACTCCCTTCTAAAGAAAAGTCAAGGGTTTGACGTATCTCCAAGAAAATGGGGGAATGTTATAGTTGAAAGTTGTGTTGCTAGAAATAGCCATAGGGAAGCCTGTTGTTTGTTCATAGCCAAGAAGTGGGCTGTTACCCTTTAAGCAAGCAGATAGCCATCTGACTGTTACTAAGGAAGAAATTTTTTTGCCCCTGAGTTCATTTCGAACCCACCAATGATGGGCGACCCCTTTGTATTGCTGAGCCAATCGCTAACCGCCACATTCGCTTCTGTGCCGGGCTTGCTTGCTCGCGTCCATAAAAACCCTTAGTTGTGAGCGTTAGGCGCGACTCTCATTTGCAGCTCTAAGGAGCACTGTGTCTCCGGACATGTTTGGAGAGTTTGCCCCTGCGCAGGTAAAACTTTGGCCAATAAAGTAACATCTTTGAAACCCTGAAAGTCTCCAACATTTGTTCTCGCGGTTGGTGGATGCAACACGAAGCATCCAAGATGTTTCAGTTTCCTTGGAATAAGGAACCTGTGTTATTACTTCAATCCACTGTTGACTTGTATGAGTTCACTGTCCTGGACATATTCATTCAAAATTCCCTTCACAGCCATATGCTAGTAGCACTGTTGGTTTTTTTTTTTTTCTGTATCTCGCAAATAATCCAAATCTATTTCCACCCACCTGTTCCCTCTTGTACTCTAAGAGTGAGCTATTTCCACTAAAGAGAACCTGTCAGTGCTAATTCAGGAAGACAACTTATGTGGCAATGTGTAGGTTTAAAAGACAAGAAAATTCCCCACAGAGGTTCTGTGGAATGCTTTGGATACTCTGACAAGTTCATAAAAAGCTTGATTCAGTGACATTTTTAACACACCGGCATGGAAACTACCACTGGAAATAAAGTGAGTTTCAAGGGAAAAAATGTTTCATTGTACTGTGTGAAAAGCAATGATTACTCTTAAATCTCTTCTGTTTCATGGCTTCTGAAGTGATGCACCAAAGAACAACTGGTAAGGGAGTTGAGTTCCCCCTTAAGTCCCATACCTGACAAGAACTTCTTTGTGGCATTTGGGAGAGTCATTGTTAGAGAAACTCACTCATCCAGAGAAAGCAGGCTGAGTTTTCTGCATTTACTCTTTCTAAACACTTATTCACATGGAGCTAATTTGGAGAGTGGGGAGAAGGAAAGAAGAAGAGAGGAATGAAGAGAATGAGCCACACTGACACAGATGGATGTATATATGTTCTGAGTGGGGACAGAGTCGAGAGCACAATTGATAGTCACAGATTTTAGAACAACCAGCTTGATATTGTTTGTTTCAGATGGGTGGGGGATCACTGGATTTACAAAATGTACCATTTTCTCTCTTTCATCACTCTCATGGAAATAGTAGAAAGCTATCACTGCCTGCCTAAGCTTCGGCAGTGTTCTAAGAAGTTGCTTAATACATCAGGCATATGATAGCCAAGCAATTTAATGATGAGTCTGTACATTGTTACATGGCTGGCAAGATAAGGGGAAAGTTATTATTAGTGATGTGGCACAATAGCTCAATATGCATAGTAGCTTCTAGGTTTAGCAATTCAACTTGAAAAAAAGGTACTCCAACTTCCAAGTGGCTATGCCCATTCATATTTTTGACTACCATCTACTGACATTTCAAATCACATCATCTACATAATTTAAGAGAAGCCATTTAGTGAATCTGTAAGTATTTATGCTTATTTTCAAGAAGAAAATACATATATATCAGACTTATCATGGTCACAAATTTCAACAAATGACTCCAGAAAATGAACAATGTGTTAGGTTAATAGGAAAATATGGCTCCAATTCTTCCCTTTCTATATTCATGGTCATTTCATTGTGATATTTCAGCTCCTACCACCAAGAGGTGGAGTTAACCCTTTCCCCATCTTTTGAATGTTGGCCAACCTTGTGACTTGCTTTGGCCAATGTAAATGAGGAAAAAAGATGATATTATTCTAATTCTTAACCTAGATGGCAAGAAACCTTGCACACTTGTATTTTCTCTCTTGGACTCTTTCTTATGTATAAAAATGAGTTCAGGGTAGCCTGATGGAAGATGAAAGGCCAGGAGGAACAGAGCCTAGTCATTCTATCTGAGACTCTCCTAAGCCAGCTGATGTGCCAGCTAAAGAGAGATGTATGAATGAGTCAAGCTGAAATGTACTGATCCCAGCCCAAATAAACAAAACCCAGATTACTCAACCAATTAATAGACACCCAAAATTATGGATGTTTGTTGTTTTAAGGTATTACGTTTAGCAATAGCTACCATATTTTTGGACC
Source organism: Carollia perspicillata (assembly GCA_004027735.1). Taxonomy (NCBI): domain Eukaryota; kingdom Metazoa; phylum Chordata; class Mammalia; order Chiroptera; family Phyllostomidae; genus Carollia; species Carollia perspicillata. The sequence continues at coordinate 2,753 of PVKM010000223.1, forward strand.
ATAAGACACACCTGGGTTTTAGAGGAGAAAAATAGGAAAATGTTTTGAAGCAAAAAATGTGGTAAACTATTTAATAACATAAATAACATAATATTTCACCAATGTGAATGTAAACAGATCTCAACAGCAGCATTAACAACCATTATTCCTCCAAAATTGGGGGGCAGGGTGCATCCTATAGACCAAAAAATATGGTAATTGATACAGTCTATGAATATTAACTTTCTCGTGGACTTGCTGCTGATTTTTTTATTGTCACATCCTGATTTCTTTCAGATTTTAAACATATGCAACAAGACTTGTTTTAATTACTGATGTAATATACAGAGAAAGATATTGTTTTCTTTACTAACAATACTAATTTTTTTACTTTCCTCAAACTCCAAATCATTCTGAGAAATGTCCATATCCTCGTGAAATATTCTTTCCAGTCGGATTTTTTTACCTTCTCAATTCCAAGCACCATTACCTTCATGGCTCCTCAACAACCATCTTACATTGCCTAAATTGCTTCACTCCAGACATTTTAACCTCCAATATCCCTTAGCCTCTCCTCACTCCCCACCACATCTGATTTTCAAGTTTATTGAAAATTTCTACCTTTGGTTCCTCCTTTTCCTTGCAGTGGGTTAGCTCTCTCTTGATCTTACTTCTGTGGCAGACACTACATAAGGCCTATTTAATTTCTAATATCAAAGCCCTTTCTCTGAGCTTCCCTGTACAATAGAGGCTAGAAAATTAAGATCTTGAATTTTGGGTCTGAGTTCTGTTCAGAGATGTTATGGGAAGTCCCAAAGAAGTCTTCCCTTCCCAAAGGGAACCTCATTAAGAGAAAACCCTTAATTCCTTCTTCATCCTTCATGCCTGGGACTCAGATATAATGATGCACTTGTTCAGCAGCTATATTTCAACCACAAAGATCAAAGCCACATGACAAGAATGAAGAAATAGAATGATATATTGATGTTACAATGATGACATCGTGGAATTACTACATGACCCTAGGTTCCTTCTTGAGGACTTTTTTTGTATGAGAAAAAGAATTTCTTACTTATTTAAGCTGTTACATATGATAGTGTTTTCAGTTACTCATGGCTGCATCCACAGTTGTACTGATACAACTTCCTTCCTTATTTGGTCCTTATGTATTTAATATGTCTTGCCTTGTATCACACTACCCTGTGACTTTCCAAAGTAGAATCCCTCCAACTGCCCACCTTTTCTTAAACTTGAATTACTAAGCCTATCTAGAGAAATCATACAAGCATGTATTCTTACCACTATAAACTTATCCTCAGCTTTAGTTGGTAAAACATCCAGAGCTGTACTCTATACTGAAGTAAGTCTTCCCTCTCTTCATCTAATCAATTTTATCACTGTTTTCATTCTATGCAACATGACTTTGCAAAGTCCCCTGACAAATTTCCTTTTATACTTTATGCAGAGGCCATGAAAGAGGAACTCCCTGATTTGCTTTAATTTCTCCTCTACTTTCTTTTCTGGAAACTTATCTTTGTCTATTCCAACGATTATTTCTATCTTCCCAGCTCAATGGAGAAGTACTCCTTCTTTTAACCAAGTCATTTTCCTCTTCCTTTGCCCTATTGGTCCTCTCCTTCTACTTGCTCTGGGATCACTCTACATAAGTCATTCTCCTTTCTTTTGTCTTTTTAACCACTTTGTTTTTGTTGGTTCTGTCTCCTAAGTTCATAAAAGTACTCACATCTCTACCATTTTCAGATAACACCCTTTATCCATATCTTTCAATTTATTTCCCTCTATTTCTCCACACCACATTCACAGTGTAACTCCATAAATTGGTAGGCTGTTCTGTCCTTATATTCTTCAAATTCTCTGCAGTTTTGGTTCTGAACCCACCACTTCATTGAAATTGTTCTGATTAAGATAAGCAGAAACCTTCTAATAGCATAATTTAATGTATTATTTTGTTTCTCTGGCATTTCACATCACATAAGCAGCCTCTCCTTGGAGTTCTATGCATTAGCCAACTATTACTGCACAAGAGAATACCCCAAAACTCAGTGATTTAAAACAACAATCATTGATTATTTTAACACAGGTCTGCAGGTCAAGTTGAATTTGGCTGGACTCAGGGGTGGCTAATCCTTCTGCTGTGACCAGTGAGCTACCCAGGCCAACTCTCATGACAGAGATGCAAGAGGATAGGCTCAATTGTACAATCTGATTTTCAAATCTGTGTCACATCTGCTAACATTCCATTGGCTAAAGTATGTCCTGTGATCAAGTCTAGAGACACAATAGGAAGATACTGAAAATGTACATAGTAACAGGAGTAAATACAAAGAAAGGTGAAAAATTAAAGTCATTAATGCAAATTGTCTATTCTGTTACATTGTTTTGTGTCTCTGTGTATGTTTGTGATTTCACTTTTATAATTGCTATTTCTCTGTCTTTTGGGGCCTCTTCTGCTGCCCATCCTTTAGATGTCTTTCCTAGTATTTCAACCTCTGTGCTCTCTTTTCCCCCTCACTCTGCATACTCTCTCCCCCATCCCTGTAGTGATTTAACTACCCTCTATATATACTATTAATTTTATATCTCCACATATACCCTTTCTCTAGTCAAGTGGAGACATTTATAAATTTTCTTCATGCCTCCCTGTGCTTTTGAGTATGCTGTTATTTCTTCCTGGCAGTTTTACTTTTCTTAGCCTGGTTAATTTATACCTTTTTTTTGAGAATCAGTTCAGCTATAGCATCACTTTCCTTTTTTGCCTTATCCCTCAAAGTTCAGGCTGGTGTTAGAATATAGCAGGTCATCAACAAACATTTATTGAAATAGTTATTTAAAAATAATATATGTTTATCCCTGGCTGGTGTGGTTCAATAGATTGAGTGCTGGCCTCCAAACCAAAGGGTCACCAGTTTGATTCCCAGTCAGGGCACATGCCTGGGTTGCAGGCCAGGTCCCCAGTAGGGGGTTCATGAGAGGCAACCATACATTGATATTTCTCTACCTCTCTTTTTCCCCTCCCTTCCTCTTCCTAAAAACAAATTAATAAAATCTTTTAAAAATAATATGTATTTTATTCTAAAATTTAAGAAAAATGATATAGTCTAATAGGCAAAAACATAAGACCTAAATTTGTTTTAGACTACCTTAGTTGAAAGATGACACAAAGAAACAGATTATGTACTGTTTTTCCTTCTACTCCTATTCAAGAGTGATTCACAATGTAATATGTGATAGTTTAGGACTGAATGGTTCATTTTATTTGGACCTAGAATATCACCTTTTCTTTAAAGATTTTATTTATTTATTTTTAGACAAAGGGGAAGGGAAGGAGAAAGAGAGAGAGAGAAACATCAGTGTGTGGTCGCTTCTCATGCACCCCTTACTGGAGGCCTGGCCCACAACTGAGGCATGTGCCCTGACTGGGAATCGAACAGGCGACCCTTTGGTTTGCAGGCCAGCACTGGGTCCATTGAGTCACACCAGCCAGGGCTCGAATATAACCTTTAAATGATGAACCTTAAATGTTATCTTGTTTCATTACTGGGTGACATAGTGTTTTCTGGAGTCGACCTTTTATACCTTCACTTACATTTCATATGTGAATGGCTGAATACTTTTCTTTGGGAGAAAACACACTAAGTTCAACCATGTCACTGGTATCTAATATGAACATATATTATGCAATCCTGTGATAAATAGAATAAATAAATATAAGTCTATCAAAACATTTTCTTATACACTTCTCAAGTTGAGTTTTATTATTTAACTTTCTGATAAATAATTCACTGGAAAATTTACACATTAGCAGTACCTGCTTAGCACATCACAATATGACTGCTATAAACTTGACAACTACTTAAGGACATGGACTGTGTTGAGGTAGAAGTAGACAAGCAACTATAGATAAGTATTTCGATAGCATCACATCTTTGTTGATAAAAGACTACTTATCAGTATAGACTATCATAGGGAACATCCAAAGTAACAAAATTATTGAAATTGAAACATAAAACACTCTGGATTCCATAATACCACTTTGCTTCACCTCTTTTAGCTCTCATTCATTTATTAAGCTCCTCCAAATTTTTATCAAATTAAGTTTTAATCTCTTATTAGAAAGCACAGTGAGGAGCAGGATTGACCAGTTTCCTGCCCTCATGGGGTTTATACTTGAGTGAGAGATGCAAGAAAACCAGGTTGGTAGTTACAATAAACTCTAAAAGGAGTGGAATTAAAAACAAAGGAGAAAGCAGAAAAATGCCTTTCCATACTCTGTGAGTAAGAAAGAATAAATATCAAAGAACCAGTGGAGGGATTATTGCTTTTGTTATGAGAAGCAAAGAATAGCTGACATCACAAGTGTGTGCTTATGTTACATGGCAAGAAGTTAAAGGAGACCTTTGGTCAAGATTGAGATGTATATAAACACAGCTTGCCTCCTCACACACCACACCAAAAGTCACAACTAGACTACAAAAAATTATCACTCAGAATCGTAAGAAAATCGAACTGCATGGAAGTCTGACCAAGGGATTAAACCAAGGGATTAAAGAAGTCACATTCACCCAGATGGGTAGGAGGGATGGAGATGTGGAGACACAGAACAGGCAGTCCCACACCCACACGTGGTGGATAAAAATCAGGAGGGATAACTCTTGTTTAAGGGATCCCAACCCCACACCAGACCACCCAGCCCAGAGTTCCACTGCCAGGAAGATAATTCCCCATAACTTCTGTCTGTAAGAACCAGTGGGTATTTGGACAGAGGAAGAAATTGTGGAATTCTCAGGAGTTTCCTTTTAAAGGGCCCACAATGGTCTTAGGACTTATGCAGACTCAATCCCTCTGGGCTTCAGCACTAGGGCAACACCTGGAAGGGCACCAGTGCATATGGGGAGAAATGAAAGTATCTGTAATCAAGGTGAGTACCAGAGGACAGTTTCCTCCTAGATGGAACTCCAGAGGCCAGGTAGTGGCACTGTCCCCTTTCTGAGCCCTATGCCACAGAGAGTCACAGAGCATGACACTATATCAGAGATTCCATCAACCTGGTTCCTGCAGGTTACCCCACCCTGGCAATTACCTAAGGCTCCACCCCATTCAACTTACCAGTGTGCTTTTCCACAATAAGTCACACTACTAAGACAGGGAGTCAAAGCAGCTCTACCTAATACATAGAAACAAACACATGGAGGCTGCCAAAATGAGGAGACAAAGAAATATGACCAAAATGAAAGAATAGAACAAAATTCCAGAAGAAGAACTAAATAAAGTGGAGACAAGTAGATGCAGATTTCAAAACACTGGATATAAGGATACTCAAGGAACTCAGTGGGTACTTCAATAGCATAAAAAAGAACCAGGCAGAAATTAAGGTTACACTAAGAGAAAAAAAAGAAAAAAATTATTGGGAATCAACAGTGGAGTGGATGAAGCTGAGAATCAAATCAATGATTTGGAACATAAGGAAGAAAAAAATGTTCAATCAGAACAGCAGGAAGAAGAAAGAATCCAAAAAAGCAAGATAGGTTAAGGAACCTCTGGGTTTCAAACATACCAACACTGGAATCATGGAGGTGCCAGAAGGAGAAGAGAAAAAACAAGAAATTGAAAACTTATTGGAAAAAATAATGAAAGAAAACTTCCCTAACTTGGTAAAGGAAATGCACATACAAGTCCAGGAAGCACACAGAGTCCCAAACAAGATGGATGCAAAGAGGACCACATCAAGAGACATCATAATTAAAATGGAAAAGGTTGAAGATAAAGAGAGAACTTAAAAGCAGCAAGAGAAAAGCAGATAGTCACCTACAAAGGAGTTTCCATAAGACTGTCAGCTGATTTCTCAAAAGAATCTTTACAGGCTAGAAGCAGTCGGCAAGGAGTATCCAAAGTGACAAAAAGCAAGGACCTACAACCTAGATTATTCTATCCAGCAAAGCAATCATTTAGAATCAAAGGATAGAAAAAGTCCTTTCCAGCCAAGGTAAAGCTACAGGAGTTATTATAAGTTATTATGTGAAATGTTAAAGGGACCCATGGACATGACCCATGGACATGAAGTAAGGGGGGATTATTGGAGGGGATGGAGGTATTAGGTGGAGGAAGGCAAAGGGGAAAAATTTGGACAACTATAATAGCATAATCAATAAAATATATTTTTAAAAAAGTTAAAGGAGGCTTCAAACAATGGGTTCCGTTTTTTTGTGAAGTGAGAAGCAATATGCTAATAGTGACAGGAATATTTTGGAGTCAGAGAGTTGGAAAATGACAAAATGTTCTCAATGGCTATGGTGGAGAACCAGAGCCAAGTAGATCAGAGAATTATCAGAGCCTTCCCCTGCTGCTCTGAAAATGTTATTGTGGAAGATCACAGTGTTACAGAGGCCACAGTTTGTCCATTAAGCAACTTTTACTTCCAGCAGGGATTTGGGTATAGAAAAGGCAGATGAGTTGACTCATTCAAGTTTTTAGCTGTGTTAAACTTTTAGCCAACATGGAATCAAAGAAAATCATAGCCTTCTTTACTTTGTTATGATTCTTAAAAGAAATGCTCAAAAACCAAAATGACTCCAAGCAAGCAAAATATAACCAAAGACATTGAAATTGAGAACAGGCTGACAGTGACCAGAGAGGAGAGGAGAGGGGATAATGGGGGAAAAGGGTGAAGGGATTACAGGAACAATTATAAAGGACATCTGGACAATAACAAGGGGGTGGAAACAGGGGAAGGAGGTGGGGAGGGCTAGGGTGGTGGGGAAGGGGTGTGGGGAAAAGGCAGAAAACTGTACTTGAACAACAATAAAAAATGTTTTAAAAAATGACTCCAGAAGAGAATCTAGTAAAAAGCCCCCAGTGAGGCCTTCTTCACATCTGAACAAATTCCTACCACACTAACCTGACACCCTTGCTACAAAGACTGGCAATCTCCAGGTTCTGAATGCCCAACTCATGAAACATTAAATAAGGGTGAAACAGAGGTAAGACTCTGTGCGCAGAAAATCCTTTATAAATAGCTATTGTCCTCCATGAATTTGTCTGTGTCTGGGAAGAGACAATTGAGCCTTGGACATTTCAATGAGTGCTGATTCCTAGGTTTTACACCTTGGAATAAAAGTAAGAAACGTGTTTAATCCTATTGCTTCAGCACATTGTTTAGTATTGGTATCATCCATGTCTTTAATTAAGGAGGGTGGAATATAATGATGATTGTTATCAATGAGAAATCTACCCACAATTCTTTAATGTCAAGAGATCTCAATCTACATATTTTTATATTTGATTATGCATTTGAAAACCAGGACTGCATCATGTATTGAGTAAACATACATGATTAGTGCTGGCAGTTAGCGAATGCTTTCTTATGTGGAAATCATGACACAAAGGCTCATTTTGTGAACATTCAGTGTTACTTTCTCTCTGTAAAAAAAGTTGTTTTGTTTTAAAATTAACCACTTTAAAGGTTCTCATTTGGCCTGTGAATAAACACTTATAATGTGCTTTGACTATGAAGAGGGTCATTAGCATATAAACTTGGACAATGAATGCTTTCCTCTGAGAGATAAGGCTGCACATTTTTGATTAGCAAAATTGCTAAACTTAATGAAGTGTTTCATGCTTGTAAATACCTTACTGCAGTCCTTTAAAATCATCAAGGAATGTCCTCCATGAGACATGGTTCAGAAGAATTAAGAGACTTAATAGGTCTTCTTGCGCCTGTTCTTTCCCTGAATCAGTACAGATCTGATTCATACATTTATTATTTAAGCAGTTCATAGTTCCCTGCAGTGCAATAAAGCTCTATAATAGACAACAGGGTCAGATTACAGATCCAGAATCAAAAGGTCAGCATTTTTTTCCACTGAAAGACAGACACTAAATTAGAGACAGATATTTTTTCCTCTGATGGAAGGAATGAAATACAGGACTACCCCAGAGATATTGTGGGTTCAGTTCCTGACTTTTTTGTTGGTGGGAGGTCTTGCCTTCAATTTGTAAAAAGCAAATCATTGGTGAAGTGCAATAAAGCAAAGATCAATAAAATGAGATGTGCCTGTATTCTGAATCTTGAGATTTGCTTCAAGTTTGTAATTTGTAGATAAGATGGAACAGGGATTGCCCATAACACCAGTAGAATTTTTAGTTACATAAATAGTTCCAAAACTACAATCTTTGCTAAAAATGTCAGGAGCAGGAGGGACCAAAACACACAAAGTATTCAAACCTTAGGTAAAAATATTCTCATTGTTGTGCGATTATGTGAAGAAGCAGACCATACAAGAGACATAAATGTAATTTCACCCTCTTAGTTACACAAACAAGTACAGGAAAAAGAGGAAAGGGTATCAGATAGATATATCACAGAATCTATAGGTGTGAAGGAAAGGGATCAACCTATCTAGAATTCCTTTTCTCTTCCAGTGACTGCTTACTTCTCCCTAGTTAATGTGCTAATTGTTTTCACTTATACCTCCAGACCATCCTTTATATTACAAACCTGAAATATGTAAGTCAGAATATAAAATTTGATTTAAAAAAATCTATTAGCTGAGATCCTAAAATTCCCTTAGCTGTGACACCAGTAAAAGCTCCCTGTACTCCTAGTAACCCACCACTCCTCTGGCTCTGATGCCCACAATAGGATCTGAAAGATGGACCAAGTAGGAGAGGATCCTCCTTGCTCCTCAGATCTTAACCTCGAAAATATTTTATTTTGAATCATCCAACTTTCTGATCCTTACTCTTTTTCTTCCTATCTCATGTCTAAAGCCCTCACTACAGTAATTTTCTGACATCATTTAGACCTCGAATGCAATAACCCTATCGCTTTTTCACCGTTCATCAGTACTTACCTCCCTTAGGATCCATGATCTACTTACACAATCCCTCCACTGAAAATGCCTTAAAATCCCATGATCTTTTCTTCCTCAGTTAAAATCACCTGGGAATATCCCAACCTCAGTTAGTGCTACTCTCCTGCACTTGATTCCAAGAGCTGAATGTGGCCAGGGCCCAGGGCCTTTATAATTGGTTTCACTTTCAAATTACAACCACAAAGCCCAGTTGAGCTGCCTGAAGTCTTACCATAAAGGGTAACAAAAGTAGGTTTACAGCTCAGTTTCTCTGTTCCTCGGGATAGCTGCCTATCTGGCCTTTTTACTTAATTTCTTGGACTCGAATTCATTGCTATGTCCTCTGAAGAAGGGAAGCTCTTTGCTGGAGGGCTCAACTTCAATACCGATGAGCAAACTCTGGAAGATCACTTCAGCAGCTTTGGACCAGTTTCTGAATTGTCGTCAATTCCTTGTCATCGTCAAGGACTGGGAGACTCAGTGATCCTGGGATTTTGGCTTCATTACCTTCACCAATCCAGAGCATGCCTCAGATGCCGTTAGAGCCATGAATGGAGAGTCTGGATGGTCTCCAGATCCGTGTGGATCACGTGGGCAAGGCAGTCCATGGAACCAGAGGGTGTCCTTTTGGGGACTGTGGGCATGGTCGCAGCTACTCTACAGGTGGTGTGAACCAGGGCTATGGGAGCGGCTGGTATGAGAGTCAACTTGGAGGGTATGGATATGGACATGGACGTGGATATGGATATGGACATGGACATGGATATGGATATGGAAGGTTCAGAGACTATGGTGACAGCCAAGGTGGTTATGATAGCTACTCAGGAGGAAATTACAGAGACATTTATGACAACTGAGATGAGGCATGCACACTTTATGGAGATACACAAGGAATAAAACTTCTGATCCAGGACCATCCTTCCAAATGGTTGTATTTATAAAGAGTTTTGGAGCTGCACTGAAACATCTGTTTTTGAATTGAGCTCCCAAGGTAGCTTGTTAAAGACCTTTTAGAAAGTTCCATGTCTTTTTATTTTTATTTTTTTGCCCACTTAAAGACAAATTCTGGGGCATTTAGTTTGGGCTCTCAGGATTGGTTCTGGAAAAAAAATGTTTGACCAGACTTTTTTCCCGGAAATAATGTGCATCTAGGGACATTTTAAAAACTCATGAACAGTGTTTACTATGGTTAGGAAGCAATTTTCAAATATAACTGCAAGCAATTAAGAACATGATTACTTAGAGATGGTGTTTTTTATTGAAGATCACTGCCCTGATTTAGAGACATTTCTTAAAATACTTGTGAATGTCATATATATTTAATACTGGAAACAATATTTGGTTGTGTTTTCATGTGACATTTAGGATGTCCTTCATGGAGCTGATTGAAAAGATGAAATCTGAAAAGGAAATGAACAAAAAGTAGGTTTACAGTTGTTTGTATAGAAAAATATATAACACAAGAATAAATAATAATGCAGGAATAAACTCTGTCTTGTGTAGTTACAATTGTAAACCTACTTTTGCCCTTCTTTGTATTTTCCTTATTAATTCCTTTGTTCACTCTGAGAAGACACATTGAGACCTCTCAACTAATTCCAATTTCTAATGTAACTTTCAAGTTTTCATCTAACTTGTTTACATCATTTAAATGATTGCTTAAACATTTCTGCTGAGGAGCTTTCCCTCATTACCTCACCTAAAATAGACTCTCTCCAGTCACATTTTATTACCTCATTTTGCTTAAGTCATCTTCGTAGCACTTAAAATTACCTGATGTCACATACACACATGTACATATGCATACATATATACACACAAATATATAGTATTTGCATATTGGCTGCTTTCTCCCACTGGACTGTAAGCTCCTCAGAGACAGGGATTTTTTCCTGTTCACCCTCGTTTAACACAATATTGAGGTTTTGTGCAAAATATTTTTGTAGGGGCTGTTGCGTGCATTGAAGAATGTTTAGCAGCCTCTGTGGCTTGTTCTCATATGCACCCACCTTTAGCTGTGGCTATCAAAAGCATCTCCAGACATTGCCAAATGTCCCCAAGGGCCAGGATTGGGCAAAATCACCCTAGATTGAAAACCATTGCTCTAACAGAATGTCTGGCACATAGCGTGTGCTAAGTAAACATTTGTTGACTAAATGAAGGAATGACCAAACCATAGGTCACCAAAGAAAACCCAAGAAGTAGTATGATTTTTTTGTTCAGACTTCCAGTAGAAATATGTTTAAAGCTTACCAAAACAAGTGCACTTACCTTGTTTTAATGATATCTAGAGGGGGCAAAAAGGATTTTGCACCAAGGGCTCTTATCCTTGACTGCATGTTATAATCACATGGAAGAAGCTTTTTGAAAACTACTGATGCTGGGTCCCTCTCCAAAATAATTAAATTAAATCAGAATCTCAAAGGATGCCATCTAGCATAGGTTTATTTTATTAAGGGAACACTGGTTAATAACATTGTATAATTTCAGGTATAAAACATTATAATTTGATATTTGTATACACACCACACATGCAAACCAAAACCACAAGGAGATTAGCACAGACTTTTTAAAAAAACCTCCTCCTGTGATTCTGATTTACAGTCAGGGTTCAAATCCTGTTCTTTTCAATTCTCGAGAGTCTAATGCCATAGCACACCAATTCTCATGGATAACACATTTCTCCTCACACATCTATATTAGCGATCAGTGCCTTTAAAATGGAAGAAAGCATGCCTCAGCATAGTAACTTCCTGCACCATTTATATCTTCTATTCCCTTCCCCATTGTTGACCCATGTTCATCTCAAGTAAGGCAATTTAAAAATTAGCATTTTACTATTGATAATTAGTTCTGGTAATTAGAAAAAGTGTATTATCTTGTAATTTTCTTTTATAAGAATGGCTTGAGTTATTTAAGAAAGCTCATTGTGTTATACTGGGGCTAGATATTAAAAAGGCCTTGAAATAGTACATTGTGGAAGTCTTGACTATGCGTGGCTTTACATACTAGAAACAAAAGGATTATACAGGGTAGGGAAAATGTAGGTTTACAGTTTTTAGTATGTGAAACAAAGTTTATTCTTGCATTATTTTATTAATTATTGTATTATTGTCTATATGAACAACCGTAAACCTATATTTGCCCTACCCTTATACAAGCAGAAGCCCAAAACAGAACTTATAGGGAAGCAATGTTTGCATTACAAATTGGAAAGTACCATCAGTATTTACATAAGATGATGGTTTACTACCGACAATATTAGTAACTGTAATTGGAAGTGTATTATTCAAATACAGTAGTACCCCCTTTTCTATGGGGAATATATTCCAAGGCCCTCAGTGGATGCCTGAAACCATGGATAGTCCGAATCCTTTTTATAAATTAGGCACAGTATGAAATTAACAATAAACTAATAATAAAATGGAACAATTATAACAGTGTAATGAAAGTTATGTGAATGTGGTCTCTGTCTCTCTGTCTCTCTCTGTCTCTCTCTCTCTCTCTCTCACACACACACACACACACACACACACCACATAACCAAGATGACTACTAAGTCAGGTAGCTGGACAAAGGGTTGATTTATTTCTTGGGCAGGATGGAGTAAATCAGTGAGAGACTTGATCATGCTATTCAGAACAACACACAATTTAAAATTTGCTGCTCATTTCTGGAATTTTCAGTTTAATATTTTTGGACTATGGTTGATCACAAGTAGATGAATCCTCAGAAAATGAAACCATGGATAAGGAGAGATCATTGTATACAAAGTTTTTCATTCTCAAAGTGGTATATTGTAACTTGAATATTGAACTCTGGTTCTCATCGGTGAATAGTTCTGAAATGAAATAAATATTTTCTAATTCTGGGAAAGGTATCTTATGGGAGTATGTGTTTTTGATTTGAAATTGAAGGACTGTTAGCTACCTAACAAATAGGCATATTATCTATCATCATATTGCAATCATTGTTCATGGAAATAATGCTAATTAAATTCCCCACACAAGATAACCTAGTTCCTATAATGTTGCATTTATACTTCAATAGAATATGTACTCTGCAATTATTATGTTCATATTTCTACAGATGTCAATTAGATAAAAGTGTGTTCATAATGTTGTTCAAATGTCCTATATCCTTTCTGATGTATGTTTTTCTTCAGCTTTTTATGTCAACTATTGCGAGAGTGGTATTAATTTCTCATACAGGTATGAATTATCTATTTCACCTTTTAATTCTATTAATATTCACTTTTCAAATTTTGAGACAATTTGTTAAACTTCATTCAAATATAAGACTATTAGGTTTGCCTCTTGAATTGATTCTTTCTTCATTATGAAATGTCTCCTTTCTTCTAGTAATGCTTTTTGCCTTAAAGCCTACTTTATCTGGTATTAATGTATATATGCTAGCTTTGGATAATGTTGAATGCTGTATATATATATTTTTACTTTCTGTATCTCTGATAATTTTTATGTGTTTCTTGTAAATAGCATATAAGTGGGTTATATTTCATTCTGTCTATGGTCTTTTAAATGCAACATATGACCTATTTATATTTACCATAATTATATGTTTGGGTTAAAAATATATCATCTTACTATTTGGTACCTATTTTCACCATTTATACTGTGTTATTTTTTCTCTTTTTACTTGCCTCCTTTTGAGTTGTGTATTTTTATTATTTTACTTCCCCACTCAATTACCTTGGTAGCTATACATTTTTAAACTTTTCTGTTATTGCTTACCATATACAAAATGCTTCTTAACATACCATAATATAACTTGATACTTTTAACCCACTTCCTTGACAATGAAAGGGCCATCTCAATTTATCTTCCTGTCAACTTATACTGTTATCCTGTGTTTTAATTTGACATATATATTAAATTTCATAAGACATTGTCAACATTGTTTCACAGAATTGATAATCATTAAATTGATCCACAAATTTACTCCTTTAATTACCTTTCATGTTCTACATTGCCCAAATTTTTATCTAGGATTATTTGCCTTTTGCCAAAAGAATAGGTTTCTGTATTTTTTGAAGTGTAGCTCTGCTCATGACTAATTTTCTCAGTTGTTTACTTTAAATTTTTATTTCATCTTCATTTTTGAAGGTTATGTTTGCTGGGTATACATTCTAAGTTCACAGAACTTTCCTTCAGTATTTTGAAAGTGTCAAAATACATTGTCCAAAGGTAAATAATTTGTCTTTGGGTTTCTACTGTTTCTGTGTGGAGTCAGATGTCAGTCTTCTTGTTTGAATTTTGAAGGTAATTTGTCTGCTTCAGGGGGATCCTACATTATAATTCTTCTTTTTCCTTTGATTTTCAGCCATTTTACTTTGGTGTGCCAAAATAAGATTTTTATTTTATTCTTTATGCTTGGGCAAACTTAGAGATTCTTGAATCTGTACCTTGAGATCTGTGCAAGGTGTCCTCCCCCTCTCCACATCCATGCTCCATCTCACTCTCTGGCTTGGGAAGCTGACCCCAGGGTTGGATTACAAAAGCTCCAATGCCTCTGGTTTCCAGTTGGATTTAGCTAGTGAGGAACATCAGTAGAGAGAGAAGCGGTCAGGGTGAATATTTCTCTGGTTTCTTTTGTGGAAGGCACCTTGTGTTTGATGTATCCCTCCACAAAAGGTCACTGTTTCTCCCAAAGTGGCCTTCTGTACATGATTGTTTAAGCCCCATTTCCTCTCAAACTTCTGGGCCTAGAAGTGGTGACAAATCCTGTGTTGCTAGCCCAGTTTCTTGTAATATCACTTGCCATTCACCTGTCCACATCTTTGTGGTTACTCCTTTCATAAATGAGCCCCCTTTGGTTTGTGCCAATTTGAATGTGTAATCTGCTTATCTGGGCAACCAGATTGACACAGTAACTAATACCAGAAGTAAGTAGCCTGTGATGTTAAATTTTATGTCAATTTGGCTAGGTCATGGTGCCTTGATATTTGATCAAACATTATTTTGAATGTTTCTCTGAGGGTATTTTTGGATGCAATTTACATTTAAATCAGTGGACTTTGAGTAAAGCATACTGCCTTCATAATATAGGTGGGAGTAATCTAATCAGTTGAAAGCCTGACTAGAACCAAAGGCTGATCTCCCTCAAGCAAAAGGGAATTCTCCAGCCAATGGCCTGCTGACTTCATCTGTAGCATGGGCTCTTCCTGGGTCTATAATAGACTGCCTTTGGACTTATACTGCATCTCTTTCCTGTGTCTTCAGCCTTCTCATCTTCCTCATTAGATCTTGGGCTCACTAAGCCTCCACAATTCTGTGAGCCAATTCCTTAAAATAAAACTCTTTCTCTCTATATATATGTGTATGCACCCTATTGGTTCTGTTTTTTTTAAGAATCCTCACTAATACTGGGTATTAAGAAGTAAACTCTCAGAAAGTAGATCCTGAAATGTAACTCTGGGGCTCAGTTGTTCATATACTCAGGAGACACAATAATAATCTTCTTGCTGAGAAGCAATGGGGCATGAGTAATTCCTGGCATGAAGTGACATCTTGATTACTCACATATCACCAGAGGATGAAATGCAGGTGGAGGGTAAGGCATTGGAGATCAAGTAGCTGTAGCACTTGGTCTCAACGATAATGAAATGGTCAGTAGAGATTGTAGAGTCACCTAGCACTTTATAATAACTTTAGAAAGCACAGATAGAGAAAAATATAAATTAAGAGCTATGAATAAAAATTAAGAACATGTGTTAAAAATTAGAAGGCTTCCATGGTGGGTTTGAAGGAATCCTTTATTTCCTGTAATTGTTCAACATGACATTAATCCATTGCATTAGTGACATTACATTGGCAATCACAAGGTCATTATAAATTTAATAAGTGAGCAGCTTAAAATGTATTCCTCTACATTTAGAGGCAATTTATCAGCTACTGTATCATTCTAATGTAAGAACAAGTTGTTCATAGAACCACTTGAAACCAAAAACATTAGCCATGGTCAGTGTCCTTCATAGAAGATGATGGATTTAAAAGCGGGAGAGGATCAAGTAACATAAAATAACTGCAATAGTTCCTGCCTCTGTATCTGGTCAAGAGGATGAATGTTGAGGGGCAAAAGAAATATACTGTATCAGGTTCTTGAACTATTCCTTGTGTATATCCTACACCCATCTCTACAATACACACCATTGTAAATAAATCCTTAATGAACTATTACATTTTTAGGGGTTCATATGCTTCCTGTAGAGACCATGGTCAATAAAATTCTTTCATTATTTTTGGAAAATCTTCAGCTATTATTTCATCAAAAATTGATCCTTTCCCTTTTCTCGCATCTCCTCCTGGAACTTGAATTACATGCATTAGACACTCTCAAGGTATTCATTTTTCCTCTATGCTTTCTCACATATTTTACTATGATTTATTTTCAAACTTTTTCTAATTAAATCTTCAGCTTTGTCTAAACTACTATAGAACCCATTATTTAGGTTTTTAATTTTGGTTATTGTATTTCCCACATCTAAAAATTCCATTTGGATATTTTTTATAGCTTCGAGTTCTTTCCAGTTCTCAGCTTTGTGTCCTTAAATGCATTAAACACAATTCTTTTAAAGTCTATTTATCATAATTCCACCAACTAGAACCCTAGTTGGGCTATTCTCATTGTCTGCATTTTATGGTAATGTGGTTTTGTCTTTTCATGTGCTAGTTATATTTTACTGTGCATCCTATGGTGTATGCGAACAATTATATATCTAATCCGAGGCCTAGGATGATATTTTCTTCCCCCAGAAAGACTTTACATTTGCTTACAGAAGTTGACTAGAGGCATTAGCAATGCCAGATCACCTTAAGTCACTTTCAAGGATTGAAAAAATTTAAAATTGAGTTTCCATTCCTGCAAGATCAAGGTTTGTTGTTCCTGTCCATTGGAGGGTATGATCTTTGAGTTTCAACACAATGTATGATTCTTTCTGGAGACCTTCTCCTTGGTAGGCAATGAAATCTGCATTTGCTCACAACTACCTGAAAAGTTGTCCTAAATGCTCTGCTCTTGCTTTTAGGTCTCATTCTTCTTTGGGATTTTAGATCCATAATCTCTCCCACATCATTAAAGCTCCAATTACTTTGAGCAAATTCGTATTATATTTTGTACAACCTTCATAATTGTCAATGAAGAGCTTGATTCTAATACAGAAGCTTTTAAATATAATTTGAATGGTTTGTAAATGGGGGTAAATGTGTTATGAGTTACTTGTATGAAGAACACTTCTCAACAGTAGCATATATTAACATCTGTAGGAAAAATACATTAAAAACTCTCAAATGGGAGTTTTTATAATTATGTAAGCATAAATCCAGATATAAAATGTTGTGTTCATGAAAGCAGAATTGAGAGCCTCATTAAAGCATTTGGAAGATTTTGCCCTAGCTGGTGTGTCTCTGTTGATTGAGCATCATTCTGTGAATCAAAAGGTCACTGGTTAACTCCCAGTCACTGAAGATGCCTGGGTTGTGAGCCAGAACCCCAGTAAGGGGTGCTTGAGAGGCAACCACACATTGATGTTTCTCTACCTCTCTATCTCCCTCCCTTCCTCTCTTTAAACATAAATAAATAAAATCTTTTTTAAAAAAGCCTTTGGAAGATTTTCTTTGGACATTTTTATAAATTCAATTTTTACATCTCTTCTATTTTATTTTCCTTATAATTATATAGTCTGAAGAAGATATTAATAACCAAAGATAAGCCCAAAGCCCCACTAGTTTACCTCAGTGTACCATGTAAATATTGTCATCTTTTGCATATGGACCATGGCATCAAAAAGTTGGGAAGGACTATCCATCAACAATTGTTTCCCTTCCCCTTTTCCTTTGTAGCAGAACTCATTTTTCACCATAGAAGATGAAAATGCCAAACATATGTTTTCCCAATAGGTTTTGCCAAGGGAGAAATCAGGTGGCCCCATCTTGGCCAATGGAACCTGAGAAGATTACTGGCTACTTGAAGGAAAGATATGATTTCCTATGAAAAACTGGTCAACCCAAGTCAATGCCCATGTTCCTCATTGGATGTGATGCCTTCATTCCTTGTGAACCTAGGACTGTTGCAGCCATGTATGAGCATGAGACTAAGCATTGCCAAGGAATGTAGGCAGTTTCTACAAGCTGAAAAGGCAGAAATGGATTTTTCTCTAGAATCTCCAGGAGGAACATGGTCCTGCAGAACCATTTTAGATTTCTGACCTCTGTCACTGTGAAATGAGTTTGTATTGCTTTAAGTCATTATTTTTATGGTAATTTGTGATAGCAGCAATACAAAAGTGATACAGTGGTTAAGAATTTGAGTGTTGCTATATCAACCTACTTGATGTTAAAACCTTCTACTACTCACTACATATCTAACCTTGGGAAAATTACTTATATTCTCATCTTGAAAAATGGGAAGAGCCCTGGCTGGTGTAGCTCAGTGAATTGAGCACGGGCCTGTGAAGCAAAGGGTCGCTGGTTCGATTCCCAGTCAGGGCACATGCCTGGGTTGTGGGCCAGGTCCCCAGTAGGGGACACGTGAGAGGCAACCACACATTGATGTTTCTCTCCCACTCTTTCTCCTTCCCTTGCCCTCTCTCTAAAAATAAATAAATGAAATATAAAAAAAAATGGGAAGACAGTAACAGAACCAAACCTGCTGGGTTGTTATAGATTTCAATGAGGAAATCTTTAGGATCATCTGGAAGTTAGTAATTTTTGAATAAACATAACCACTACTCTGCTAAAAATTATAATTTAATTCAGATATTTGTACCTTATTTCCTATGAATGAAATTTTTCTTTTTACATAGTCATTGAGGAGGAGAGGTATAGGACCTTCCACTTTAGCAGTTATGCATATAGCATCTCATTTGATCCTTACAACCAACCATGAAATAGGTATAATTTTAAGGTTTCTTGTGAGAAAGCAGACTGTGGGGAGGTTTTTTCCAAGTAGCATAGCTAGTACGTGGACAAATGAAAGTGACTCGTTTACCACTGCATTAACTACACTTTTTTGTTGGATGGTGATAAACAAATATGTGCAAATAACCACAACAGTGGGCACTCAAAAAATAATGCAGAATTTAGAGTCACTGACACCAGGTCACACCACCTGAGCCACTCTAGCACAATTCTCAGTTCTTTTTTTTTTTATTATTATTATTGTTCAGTTACAGTTATCCTGCCTTTCCCCCCTCGTTGCTCCCCCCTGCAATTCTCAGTTCTTTAACAGCCATCCCTTGTTTCCAGAGAGGTCCGAGGTCAGAAGCAGCCAGGAGAAGCCTCAGAACGCCTGAGCTCTGACGGTGCTGCCAAGAACGCGGTGCTGCTGACACACAAAGGCGGGTGTTACGTAGGGACCTCCTTGGTACAAAACCAGGGCGTTGTCTCTCCGGTGGCAGAGTGCGCGGCTGCGGAGCTCCACCCTCCTGTCGCTCCGCCCCCCGTGAGAATCGGCGCCACCATGGAGGAGTACCATCGCCACAGCGACGAGGTACCGCCCCTTGGCCGCCTGCTACCTATTCTCGCCCCTACCCTCCTCCGCGTGGGGTCTCTGCTGGGGGTCCCCTGGCGCCCGGGGCCCCAGCAATTGACCTGCAGGGTCCTCCGAGCTTGGGTGTTCTCCTCCGAGCCGGGATCCTCCCCACCCGTCCCTATCCCCGTCCCCCCACCCAGAAACCCTGAGGTTGGGCTGAGAGTCTAGGGTGGCAGGGACAGCCGATGGCGATTGGGGGTCAGAGGTAAGGTCGAGGCCAAGGGGTAGAAGGCCTGACTCGGGATGCGTGGGGTAGGGATGGGGTGACGGCCACCGGCCGTCTGCATGCAGGCCTTGGAAACTGGCCTTCCCGAGTGCTGCCTCTTTCCTTTAACCTCCCAAAAGTAGGTGCCGCCACCCAACCCCTGTGAACAAGGCCCTAGTTGTAGAGCCCTTCCGGCTTTCTGTCACTCTCGCGTGGGTGGGCTGAAAGGAGGTGCTTTATGTAATATAACCCCTTGCTTACTGACTCAGACGTCCTGAAACCTCACCAGAACACCATGATGTGGGTTGTTATCTTCGTGTTACTGATGGGTACTCAGACTTTCATGCTGACTTGCCCAAACTTAAAACTGCCAGGAATGACAGTTGCTCCTTTTGAACCCAGGCCCCAGACCTCACAACAATTTTTCCTTCACATTAACCACTAGGAGGATGAGGCCTATTGCATCCCAGCATATCCTGTGACAGGCCTGCAAAGGCAAAAGAGACAAAGACATTTTCTGTCCAATGGTAACCACAGGTGAATGGAACAGTGAAAAAGATAGTCACATAGTGGAAAGGCAGCATAAAATAATATATAATTGGACCTCTGGAAGGGGCTTCTGCTGGTCCATCCATCTTTAGGGTGTGGGCTTCTGTAGAAGCTAAAGCCACATTCAATTAGCTCTGTGACACAGTTAACACACATACTTAGAGATCAGTGGTAAATTATTCTTATTTTAGAAATTCAACCACAAGTATTTCATCCTCAGGTTTATCCCCCAAGTGCTAGTCTCCTGACTCCTAAGAGGGTTCTGTAGGGCACTACTTCCTGCTTATATTTGAAAAAAGATAAAATTACATGTGTCATCATGGCCACCCTATACATCGTCATTATTTGGCAACCTTCCAAATCAAAGTGAAATGGACATCCTTTAATTTGTAGACAACTTTGGAAAATAGATGAGGAACTTACTTTAAGGCAAAATGAACATTTTAATAGGGTCAAGGCTTGTGAGCTGTTTTCATAATATTCCTAAAAATTTAGGGTATTTTTATTTCTTTATTAGGAAATTTTGTGGTGTAATTGAGGTGAGAATTACATCTATATTCAAGGTCATACTTACTGTCAGAATTGTTTTTTGAACCAATTTTAAATTAGATAATGGGATTTGAAAAATGCTGATGTCACAAAGCACCTAAAAACTTCTCCATGGAAGTGAATCATGTATTAACCTGAAGTATTTTGCTGTAGATTTCAATCTTATTACATATGTAATAGGTACTGGTAGAGAATACCCTAGTTCTCTACTCAGGGACACACACTTAGATGCCATTAATAGGTGCTTTTAACTCAGGACTCTATCACATCACTCCAAAGGTAAGACTAAGTTGCCAGACCTGTTATATAGTACTGAAGGTCATTACTTTAGAATGATCAAATATTTCCACAATCTTTAATTCAGGAAAGCCACAATTTTGCCTAGCATAAGTGAAGAACAAAATTGAAGTAATCTATTAAGCATTCTGTTCTCATGTACCACCTCATTCTCACTTCACTTCAGCCATCTCCTATATACCTGATAACACATGTTTATACACACCTTCTGCTGTTACTTGTGTACTACAGTGCAATGATTCTCAGTCTAGAGTGTTCATCACAATCATCAGTAAGACACTTAAAAAAATTTAGTTGCCCAGATTCTGCCCCAGACCAAAGTAATTAAAATCTCCAAGGAAGTAGGTGGGGAAAGCATTCTGTCATGTTAAGCATTGAAGGTATGATTAGCAACTTCAGTAGACTGGATGCCCCTTGTCACTATGGTCTCCTGTCACTAACAGGTCAGCCTAGTGGATTCTGTTTACCACCAATAAAAGGAAGGCTTTGCTAATGGTTTGTTTTCCGCCTTTAGGTTGGCTTCAATGCAGAGGAAGCCCACAATATTGTTAAAGAGGTAAGTTACACAACTTGTTCATTTTGAAGGCTTCTGCATTGATTGCAATTTTAAGAAGTTGTGTTTTGAATTTCAGTGCAAAGTTAGAGACTTTAGTATTAAAACAACATTTTTAATACTTGTTTGCTAACACTTTATAGGGGTGCTTCTATGATTTGTTTTATGCTGCCAGGCATCCTGGGCTTACTCTGAAAGTGATGTTTAAGTATGAGTCTAGAAAACTAGTTTGCTGTTTTCTAAAATTAAAGCTCTGTCTTTAGAACAAAATAATTTTATCCTAGTAAGCCAAATATTATTTTAAATACTAATGTCACAGATATATAATCTATATAGAGATAATATATAATCTATATATAGTCCCTATATTGTGAGATTTTATATATATATTTATATTTATATATTTATTTGTGTCCTATAAGAAATATGAGACTATAGAAATATCTGCTTTTGGTCATTATGTGACCAAAATATATGTTTTTATAGACCACTAGAATTGGAAAAATAATCACCACATCTTTTAGACACTGGTATAATGGTAAATCAAATCTTAATAACATTTGAAGCATCAAATCTGGCCCTCCTGTTAGGCAAATAGACAAGAAGTTCGCTTTGGGAATCAATTCTGGTAGAGGAATTAAGTCTAGTGGCATCTGCACTATGGGTAAGGTATTTATGAACACTTAATAGTCCTGAGTCATTTTTAACTGTGCCAAATCCTAGACAAAAATGATCTGGCCCAGAAAGCAGGCTTGTTTTGTGGGTATGGCTGTTGAGGCCTGTATCCTACCTGACCCTCCCTGCCTTTAGTCTAAGCATTGAGGACCTCATCAGCCTATCTTGAGTCAGTGCCTTACCTGCCTGACTGTTCTGGAGCACAAGTTCATTCAGAACTCAACCAGTGCTGGCCTTGTATAACTAGGATCAGCTTGAGGCCCAGACAGGCACCTGAAAATCCTGCCATATTTTAATAGTTCAGAAATACGGATTAGAACTATGTAGTTCAGACATATTTAACTTTTAAAACTGAATGCAAATGTTTTCAATACCTTGACAGTACAAAAGCAAAATGAGGGCAACTGGGAGGTGGAAGAGGGGGTGGAGGTCATGGGAAGGGCAAGAATGATAACCACCTCATTTTTCAAAGCATCCATGCTTGATGGAACATGGAGAAAAGGATGCTGGGTTATGTGAAGAGCCTTTTAAATGGACCTTCTTTACTCTCATTCTGAGCTAAATTCGAAGACGAAAGAGTCACTCGAAAGAGAATATTACCTTTATTATTGGTTAAGACTGGGTTGGAGTTTCGAGCTTGTTTTGCCAACTCCCTATCTATTCAGCTCAGACCTTGGAAGAGACATCCAAGGGAAAGACTGAGCAAAGAGAAATGCTTAGTCAGGCTGGTGCCTTTCATTGGTCTGAGTGGAGAGGGAAGGAGAAACCAAATAGTTAATTCCAAGGCATTTGGGAGATTGGCTCACCCAAATGAGAATGGTGGAACAACGTTGGTTACTCACCAACCAAGTAGTTCACTCCACCTCCACGGGGAGTAATAATAGGTGTGATAAGAGGCCAGGAATGTTAAGGAAAAGTCCTGTGTGTGGAAGGAAATGCCAGGAGTGGAAAAGAAACGTGCTCCTAATGGTTAAATATATTGAAGTAAAAATATTGAATTCACTATATTAAGGAAAGTGGGGAGGAAGGTGGCAGGTTATCTGATGGAACTAAATTTTCATCTCTCGTAGCAGGACCTCTAGGGATGTTGTTAATAAACCATAAATCAAGAAGTGGTGGTATAAATATTATTTTGAAATGTAAAAATAACACTTAGCAGAAATACAAACAGTTGTGCACTGATGGCGTTTCCTTTAGGAAATGGAACTGGGAATGGGAAAGGGTGGAGAGGGGATTCTTGCTTTTTATGGTTTTTAAAAACATGCGCATGTGTTACTTTTATATTTTATTAAATGAAAAAAGGCATGGTTCTTAAACTGAGATATGCATTCTGAGTGGTTGCTAGGTGGGGCTATGAGCTACTGGGTGTGTTTTAGAGTGTCAGTTTAACACTTGCAAGAGGGAGTTAAGTAATACAAATAATTTAATGAAAAACACTAATTAAAAACCCTGATACATTATGGAATCAACAGCAGGCTTCACTTTTTTTTTAATCTGAAATAAAATACTCTAAACAAATTCAATTTTGCTCTAGGTGACTTTTAGCTTCATGTCTATCCTCTTCCCTGCTCCTGTCTTCCTATGAACCAGCTCTTTGCTACTGGGGCATTGGGAAGACTTGAGAGAGCACTATTTTAGAAGATTTCATCACTTTTTAGATGAAAAGTTTTACACAGTTTCGGCAGGTATTTGTTTTCCATATCTCTTTCTGTTCTTATTTTCTTTCCTTAGATTTCCTTCTCTGAGTCTCTATGCTAATGTTTTCCCTCTGAGGTCTTATAGCCACTCACTTATCAGTGGTATGCATATATTTTATTTATTGCCAGTAACAGAATTAGCCCCCAAATAAATTCTCAAAGAAGAAGTGAGTTACAAATGGAATTAACATGGAACATATTCTAAAGTAGATTTGATTTAGGATGCCCAGAGAGTATATCCAAACCAATATTAACTTCACAAAAAAACATTTACTGAGTGCTTGCTGCATACCCATTTCCTGAGTTTGGCCCTGGGAATACAGACAGGTTAAGGACCTCATTATCTAGTGGACCTCCTAGTTAATGCTAATTAAGAAGGCTAAATGTTAATTAATAGTAATTAGCAGAGCTACTTACAGTGGAAATCCAGAGCCTTGTGAAGTTTTCTGTGGTTTAGATAACCCAAAACAAAAAACAAGTGAGTGCTCTGAGTTTCCCATTCAGGAAAAGCAGTCTAGGGAGAGTAGGAGGTTTGCCCAAGGTCATCAGCTTGGGGATGGTAAAGACAGAATTAAAACCCTTTGGCCCTGACCTTTTGGCCACTGGCCCTCCTAACTCTGCCATGTTATTGAATAGTCTAGGAAAAAAAATTGAGCCCTGTTCTTTTTTTCAGCTCTTCTAAATTCAACTTTTATTTCTATATTACATCATTGGTAAAGACTTTATACTTTCCAGCTTAACATTTCATATTAATTTGTGCCTTTATGAATTTTACTACAATTGTAGTAAATGAAAGCTGCATATGCACATGTGCTCCTGTGTGTGTTATGTGCATGTGTGATTAAGATGGATTCTATAAAGTAATTGAATGAGTACTTTACTATCCAGACTCTATCACTTGAGTATAAAATAACAACAGCATAACAAGTCAAACAAAGAGAAATATTGTATGATCTCACTTATATGTGGAATTTTAAAAAGTTGAGCTCAGAAACAGAGAATATAATGCTGAGGGCTGAGGGCTGAGGGGAATGGGGAAATGTAGATCAGAGGGCACAAACTTCCAGTTATAAGAAGAATAATTTCTGGAGACATAATGTACAGCATGATAACTGCAGTTAACACCACCATATTGTGTACTCGAAAGTTGCTGAAAGTACCTCTTAATTGTTCTTAACATGCATGCAAAAATGATAATTGTGAGAAGATGGGTATGTTATTTCTTCTTATAATGGTAATTATTTCCCAATGTACACATGTATCAAATCTTCACATTGTACACCTTAAACTTACATGATGTTACATGCCAATTATATCTCAATAAAACTGAAAAAATAAAATAAGCAGCAGTAATGCTAATGATGATGCTGATGTCTAACATGATTTATTGTGCTTACTCTGTGGCAGTCACTGTGTTTGAGTACATGACATTCATTATCTCCCTCTGTTCTCACAACAATCTAATAAGATGAGTCTCTCATATTTCTAAGTATTAAGAAAATAGGGACTTCACCCTTTAAAAATCTCTACCCCCATAATATTTCTGTGACATAACCTATCACCCTTAATTTGTCTTCCTTAGGTTATAGAATTATTAGATTTTTTGCTAGATGAAGTTCTTTACAACAGAGGCTATGTCATGTTTATCTTTATGTGATCTGTAGTATCTCATAAGAAGAGATAATGCATGTAGAAATGCTTGGAAAATTCTTAAACAAGTAGGGATACTGCTTAATACTTACCAGATATTTTCTAAGGTGCTTTATTGGAGTATAAATGCATTTTGTGTTTTGAAGACATTTTGGCTGCCATTTGTGTGTAATTTGTTTAACTGTCCTCTGCCTTTTAGTGTATAGATGGTGTTTTGGGTGGTGAAGATTATGACCATACCCACATCAACCAATGGACGGCAAGCATAGTGGAACAATCCTTAGCACATTTGGTTAAGTTGGGAAAAGCTTATAAATATATTGGTAAGTATTGTTGTCCTTGTGATTTTCTCTCAATTTAGAAAATATAAATGAATTATAGACACTGTAGTTGGATACTAATAAAGTATAAAGGACCTCTGACTTATTCATCTAAACATAACATGCAATAGTACCTAAAAGATGGAGATCTTTTGCTATTGAAAAGCAGTTTGAGCCCCCACCATCTATTTTCCCTTGGTAGCATCACCATGTACATTTACCTCAGTTATCCTTTTCCACCGAAACCTATTGAGCACCAATGTCTTCCTTTCAGCAGCCCCATGCCTCCTTACATTTAGGGCTGTGAAGTGCCACACAATAATAGTTTGTGAAGTAGAATATTTTCTTTGACTGAATTATGTACATAATTAGGCCAAGCATTTTTCTGCACTGCAATCACCAATGGTTATATTGGGCGATGAGCAGTCTGGATTCAGGGGGCACAAATTCATGGTGGTAGATAATCAAAATGAGGGACTTCTTAGTTTTTTTCAATCTATTTGCTAAGTGCTTGTGTTGTATTATTTTTATACATTTTAAAGCTCTGAACTCAAACCTTTTGGATCTTGGATGTCTTTTCCTCTGTTTGTAAGTGTCCTCACTCTGTGACTTTATTTTTAGTGACCTGTGCAGTGGTTCAGAGGAGTGCTTATGGCTTTCACACAGCCAATTCCTGCTTTTGGGATACCACATCTGATGGTAAGAGACTTTAAGCCAATTCAAACAGAATCCAACTTCTAGCAAGGTCAGACAGTGTACTTATTATCAAATGCTTCTTTATCTTTAATTAAAGTCTGAAAAGACTTTATCAACAGAGTTGCTTTGTATCTAACTGTAACTAACAAGTATGCCTTCAGACAAATATGAAATGTGAAGATTTAATACATTGCCGGAAATAAGATATTAAAACCTATGAAACTGCATCTGTCATTCTCTGGTAATTTCGATGTTTTTGCTGGCCTTTCAAAGTCCTTTTGTGTGTGTGTGTTTTCAGGTACCTGTACTGTAAGATGGGAGAACCGAACCATGAACTGCATCGTCAATGTTTTTGCCATTGCTATTGTCCTGTGACAGACTAAAAATGTTTGGCCAAAGCCATTAACTTAAGAATTTGTCAGTGTATCCTTTCTAAAAAGAATAAGTTACTTGTTAATATGCTAGATGACAAGTGTGCAATATGCTTCAAAGCTATCAACAAAAACTGAATATTATAAGCAAGCAATCTCATAGTAAGTTGGCAGATTAGTTCATATTCTGTATATACAGAAGTATTTCAATCTAGGAAAAACTTAATGTCTGCAAAATAAAAGCAAATACACAACCGTGGCATGACATGAAAACACAACCTCATATTTATACCAGCTTTTGTCTAAGATTATGTTAACTAAGGAGATAGGGAAATCCATTTAGATAATAAAATTCTCTTTCAGCTTCAGAGAAGTTAACATGGATAAATACACAAACAAAAAACACTACAAGGATAAATCTAGAGAGAATAATTAGCTAACACTTCTTAATTTTGTATGACTTCTCAGTTTTACATATGACTTAGTAGAAAGTAATTGTTTATTTTTTCTCTCAAGTACTATCACAATAGCAACTACTATTAACTTGTTTACATTTTCTGAGAACTGTTAAAACAGTTTTTAAAATCTTAAGATCTTGGATTGACATTTGAGGCCGAATTAAGTCTGGTAACCTTGAATTCCCTTTAAACAAAATAAGTTACAATGTATGTTGAGAAGTATCTAACAGTTAGTTGCCTTACAATTCCCACATTCCATGTATAACAAACATTATTGAATACCTGTTATGAGCATATTTCTCTACTAGTCATTATAGTTACCAATCTGCTGCTCAAACTCTACATGTCTTTTGGCACCTGTTCAGTTGGATAATTAACATTTATGTTTGGAGAAAAAAAAGTTGTTTTATAAGAGAGAGGAAAAGTGATTCTTGTCATCCATGTAGAAGTAAGCAAAGTGAAAAAGCACTTATTGCTGCCAGAGTATCATAGCTGGAGTTTTAAAAATTGCTCCTAACAAGCAAAAATGCATAAAATATGCAGCTCTTAGTTAAAGGCCTTATTTGCAGTGTAACTGTACAAGTAGTAAATTTTATCATTGCTTTAGTTACAACCATCTGTAAAACATTTTAAATAATTATGTGGGGTTCAAAATAATTGGAATGAAGTATAAATTAAAACTATACAATCATTAGCAGGTCATTGAAAATCTCAGGGCTTATGAAATGTATTTAAGTTTATTTAAAAAATAAAAGATGAAAAATTAATGTACACAGCTGGCCACCAAATGCAAAGTCAATCTGCTATTTAACCTTAAAAACAAAATCAAGTTTGCATAACACTAATACATATAGAGAATGGAACCATGATTCATTGAATTTGGGGGGAAAGAAAAGCTTGATATCAATACTGACAATATTAAGATAGTATTCTTGTAGGAATACTATGTGCATGTTTGATATTTTGCTAAGTAACAATAATCGTTCAATGTTTAAGAAGAATATTAAGAAAATATAAGGTTAGAGTTTAATGCAGTGATCTACATTTTTGGCCTGTGGGAAATTCTCACAGTCATTACCTTCATGTTAGTTTACGCAGCTGGCTTTTGTGCCCTTGGAGATTACAATAGTGACCAAAATATCTGTGCAGTTAAGACTCATTTTGATTATTGTTATTGAAGCCTGATCTTAAAAGAATAATAATAAACAATACCTCGTGAACTTGCTATCTGCTCTGTTTCTAGTTATAGTATAATAAAGATTATCTTCCTATGCTGTACTTTTGCTTCTGGATGATCATTGAATAGTTAAAGAAATGGCATTGTGCTTACACCAAAAATTTTTAAATAGAGGGAATGAGAAAGAGAAATGAACATCAGAGTCATAGATATGTTCTACAGGATAAATACTATTAAAATAGCAACCCGAATCCAGGATTCACCATTACAACATAATTAATAGCTTCTATTTTATGTCCTGTATTTTATGATTTTAACAGAAAATTTCACTTTTAAATAGCGTAAAATATATGCTGTAGCTATTTATTCAATTTTAATGACTATTTTTGGCAAGGAATTGTGTCTTGTTTGTCAACTTGCAATTGAGTTGTGTTTCTTTTAAATTAATGACTTTACATATATCAAATTAGGGTATTCAAATATAAGTACTAACTTAGATTTTTGTAAAGCTGTAATTTTATATTTGTAAAGTACCAGTGTGCTGCCCTAAATGATGGCAACATCTCATTACATTTTCTTTAGTAAGAAGTACTTTTGCTCTTCTTTCCAAGTTGGGTGTTATCTAATTATGAGTCACTGAAAGGATTTGCACCACCTACATTCATCATCACTTTTTAAAAGTAATCTTATGATGCTACAGATTATATTTTCAAAGTTTGAGGAAAAAAACCTGTCTGCCCTTGATAACAGCTTTTTAAAAGTGAGAGAAACATGTGTGACATTTTATGGCAAAGAAACTAGGTCTTTCATATAGTAGGCACCAAAGCAAAGTTTTTGAGATGAATTGAAAATTTTACTCCATATGCTAGAATCTCCCCAAGGGGAATTGCTTTATAACCCAGAAAGTGGAGCTATATTTGTGGCTTAAGAGGCTTGTAGTTTCAATGTCTAGTAACTCAGTAATATTGACCTTTGTATGTTTATTAATTTCCCTATAAAACATCTTAACATTCAGCCCTTACAAGATTTAGATGGCCACCATCAATATATGTACATTAATTTTAGTGATCCAGGACATTCTAGCCCACCTCATCTAATTGCAAGCCCTGTATTTCTCACTGTGGTCCCACTCCATGTTATTCCATGTCATCCTTGGATATATGTAGGTTATATTGACAATGCAGACCTAATTAGAAATGGCCTCTAATTGCTTCGTGAAGAGTATCTCTTCCCAAAATGCTTTCTAAGGATCTCAGGGACAAAGCTAGAACTTTGTACAGGCATTTGCAGCACCATTGATATGGTATGTTTCTTCCTATAGGACACAAAATGTGGGCAATCACCCATTCTGGGACCTTTTAAAGGTGAAGGCCATATGCGGAAGTTTCTTTGCAGCTATGCCTAACCAGACCAGGGAATTTGATGCCTGAATTTATCCAGTACTATAAATTCATTTTTTTCATTACAAAATACATACTTTTTATTCTACTGAATGCTTCATCTTTTTACACACATTTTAAGTATGCCATCTTCTAACCTGAGATACTTCAGTTTGGGTTTCTCAGGGCAGAGTTTTATATCAGGCAGTATTATTACTTAATGAAAGTTCTTTCTCAACTCATTTTCATTCCCTATGATTCCTTATGGAGAAAATCTCCATGAAATTTATTAGATTGTGGCATACACTGGCTGACCTTTCCTTAACTTTTAACTTTATAGGCTAGGAATTTGGAATAAACTGCATGAGCTAACAAAGACTTTTATAGTTAATGCTCATGTAGAATAGTACCCAAAATAATTAGGATCAGAATAATGGTTTGTTAATAATGAGATTAAAGCAGACTCCTTCTGTGACGGGTCATATCATAAATATTTGAGACCTTGCAGGCCTTTGCAACTACTCAGGTATGCTGTCCTACTGTGAAAGCAGCCAGCAACAATAAATAAATGAGTGGGTATAACTGTCTTCCAATAAAACTTTCTTTGAAAAACAGGTGCCAAGCTGGCCAGAGCTTACCCACCCCTGTATTACAGTCAGGATTATTTCCTAGCCACTTAAAAAAATTATATTTTAATCTGAGAACTTTTTTTCTTGTTACTATTGTCATTTATAAACAGTGGAATACAAAGCCCTTTTCTTTACTGTGTTTTTATTATCTTGGTCCCAGGGGGCCTTTATCAGTAAGCCAAACCTGTACTGTATTTTAAAAATAGAAAGGCTACATATCAACTTTTCCAAATGAAGGTATTCATTTTTTGATATGTATCACCTAACTTTTCACTAGTTTGCAGGTAATTTTAACCTTATTTTATTGAAGTTCATTTTGCAATCCTATTTTTAAATACATTATTGTAAATAATGTAAATATTGTAAATAATGTATTTATGTGTTTTATTGATATTTGCTTGGATTTTGTGGCTAAAGATGGGTGTCTAGTCCACCTAGAGAATCTTTCATGCATACTGATCATGGCAGTTATGGCCCATTCAATGTGTACTGTTAGCAAAAATTACACACACACACACACACACACACACACACACACACACACACACACACACCACGAATTTGCACAGCCCACACATGAAATAACTCTGCCCCACAGTTTGGGGGAGTAGATGTTCTTTACTCAGGAATGATTTACACTAGGCATGAACACTTAACTCAGTGAGTGTTTATCTATAGACTGGTTTTTAATCCAGATGGTGGTTGGGATACATCAACTAAGGGAAAGAAAAGTACTTCCCTCTGAATTTTGTATCAGAAGATCAGAACATTAGTCAACCACAGGAAAGGGGAGCAGACGAAGAGAAAAGCACAGGTCTTGCCCAGGATTGATCTGAGTTTTCTTATTGGCTGAACTGTCACTGCAGCTACCCTCTTCTCTCTCTACCACCCTCCAATTCAGGGATAACAGATCAAGCTCCAATTCCAGCAACAGCAGCAGCAGTGCTTAAAATGGCAACTGTGACACAGAGAGTGGTGTATTAGGCAGGGAGCAGGCTGATGGAAATGGCTGGGTAGAGAGCTTAGAAATAGCCAGCATAGGGCAATAAAAAAATAATAAAATCCTGTACATAAATGTTAATAAACAGCCTTATTAGTAATAGCAAAAACCTAGAAACCATAGATGTCCTTCAGTGGCTGAATGGTTAAATAAAGTGTGGTGCATACATGACATAGTACTCTGAAAAAGAAGGAATGAATTATTGACACACACAAGAACTTGCATGAATCTCCAGAGTTATGCTGAGCAAAAAAGAAAAAGAAAAGCCAATCCTAAAAGAATATATACTGTATGGTTCCATCTATATAACATTTTTGAAGCATTTTTTAAAAATGGAGAATAGATTAGTAGGTGCCAGAGATTAGAGATAGTGGAAGAGAGGGGAAGAGGAAAGTGGGGAAGTGGGTGTGAGTATAAAAGGCAAACGTAAGGAATTCTTGTGGTGTGGGATCTATTCATTATCTTGGCTGTGACAGTGGATACACAAAGCTACACATTATAAAATTGCGTTGAACTAAATACAAATGAGTACAACCAAATTTGGGGGGAAAAGAATAAGGTCCATGGATTTATCAATGTCAATATCCTAGTTGTGATATTGTACTACAGGTTTGCAAAATGTTATCAGTGGGGGAATCTGGGAAGAGCATACAAGGGATCTCTGCATTATTTCTTAAAACTGCATATGAATCTATAATTATATCAAAATTTCAATTAAAACTGAAGGTGAAATATAGACAATTTCAAACTAAAATAAACATAAAAGTAGATCAGGTTTGGTTGATTTTATTGTCTTTAAATTCTTCACAAGCAGTGCTTCTGCTTACTGCTTGCAGCCAGGGGAGACCACTCCCAGCACTCCCAGTAATACACCCCTGCGTACAGACCAAGCTCCTCTGTAATCATCCAGTCTCTTAATCTGGAAAATCCTGTGTGTTGACTCTCTTAAATTTGGGATCCTGAATGATTGATTTTAACAAGTCTACAGTTACACTTAGACCAGAAAAGTGTTAGCTTTGCCTGCCATTTATCAGAGATATTGGTAGATGGCTAAATATTTCAACAAAAATGAGGATACCCTTTGTTTACATACTACATTTTATTAACCCATTTATCAGTTGATGGACATTTAGATTATTTACATTTTTTGCTATTATGAAAGATGTTGGTATGAACATGTGTGAACAAGCTTTTGTGTGGACATGTTTTCATTTCTGTTGGGTGTATGGCTAGGAATGTAATTGCAGAGTCGAATGGGATGAAGGTGAGGTGAATATTGAATGCTGGTAAGCAACAAACAATGAACTCTACCCTTCCACAAAGAAATAGTCTGTCACATCATTGAGATATATAGCCTTCTTGACCTTATATGTGGAATCTAAAAATAAAATAAATGAGAAAAAAAAGCCAGACTCACAGATATAAAGAACAAATTGATGAGAAAGGTATAGGGAGATGGATGAAAAAAGGTGCACAGGATTAAGAAGTACAAACTGCCAGTGACAAAATTAGTGATGGAGATGTAAAGCATAGCATAAATAATGTAGACAATAATGTCAGAATAACTATATGTGGTGCCACACGGATACTAGACTTATTATGGTGATCACTTCATAAGGCATATACATGTCTAATAACTATGTTTTATGCCTGAAACTAATACAATAGTGTATGTCAACTATAATTGAAAAATAAATTTAAAATTTGATAAAAATAATTTAAGAAGAGAGAAAATAATTGAGGCACTTCAAAATAGCAAGCTTCTCTCCCATGTAGAAATATACAATGTGTACATTCATACATAGCTAAAGCAATTGTGTTTCAGCCCTTAAAAAGCACAGAAATCATATACACTGGGCCTGCTTTTTTTTGGGGGGGGTCGTGACCAGGATACCACACCTGCCCAATTATTTATTTATAATTATGTGTATTTGTGTGTGTGCATGTGTGTGTCATATATACACATGCATGCATGTGCTGCATAGAACTTGCAACACACTTTGTTCTGGATGACTGTCTTAAACCACAATTGCTGTGGAAATAGGAGGGAAATGTGTAATGTGAAGATATAAGGGAGCCAACCAGAGAGCAAAACTAAGGATGCCATAGAGTTCGGTTTCTCATTTGTTGAACTGAATAATGTTTGTTGAGGTATCTAAAGCACAGGGAGTGCTAGCCACTGGGATCGGCTTCACTTCTCTGCTGCAAACAGTGGAATTTGACTAGGAGTGAGAAGGCCTACTTTTTAGTCCTGGCTCTACATCCAGGTGGCTAGGTGATCTTGAAGGAATCATTTTACCTTTCTATTTAATGCTGCTGTACTTCTCACTCAGTTCCTTGTAGTTTTCGCTGACTTTCTTGAGCATCCTTATAACCTTTTTTTTTTTTAATTCTATGTCTGATGGATTGCTTGCCTCAATTTCATTTAGCTCTTTTTCTGGAGATTCCTCCATTCCTTTTGATTGGGAGTTCTTTTGTCTCTGTATTTTAGGTGACTCCTTTTGTTTGTTTCTGCATCTCAAGATACTCTGCTTTGCCTGCCTGTCTTCATGGGGTGGACTTCTGTGGTAGGAGTTCTGTGGGACTCAGTGCTGCAGTCTCTTATCTCCTTGTCTGGATGCTCTAGGGTTGCCCTTTCTTCTGTTTGTGTGGGCTCTCTTATTGTACTTGGACTATTAAACTGTACTTTATTCATCTATAAAATAATGGGGGCACATTAGGTTCTTTTAAACTTTAATATCATAGAGTAAAAAAAAAATCAAAACCAAGAGTCTATCCATGTAACAGATATTTGAAGCCAAGTTAACCATCTCATCTGTACCAGCTTCTCTGATATTTTTTCCTCATATTATATGTTATAGGGATTTGCAGAGCTAAAATTAGATGAGTAGAAAAACAAAGTGCTTAAGACATGCAAGGAAGTAGTTTCAACCAGGAAACTTGCCTGAAGCTGACCATGATCCTGAATCCAGGAAGACAGAATGAGAGTGATCAGCAGCTGAAGCCAGAAGTCTTTGCAACATTGGGTCATAAGTCAGTATATATGACATATCGTATGAGAAAGAAATTTTACTTATGACATTTGCAAATTTCTTGACTTTTTGTTCTTAAGGTTTTAGGGCAGTATCAGAGGAGGGGCTTCAGAACCATCTTTTGTTATGCTGCCATTTTGGTCGTGTTTCTGAAGCATCATCCACAGAGCATCTACAGTAAAGCAACATGGAGTGTTAGCTAAAATGAAAATGCCCAGGCTCTGTCCTTGATGTCCTCAATCAGAGTTGGGAGGTGAGGTGGGAGATTTGGAAATCTCCATTTTTGGCATTCTCCTATGGTGATGCCTATGCATACTAAAGTTAAGGAAAGCATTGCCTGGGAGTCAACTGTGGTCAGAACACATTTTAGAGATAAGCTCTCCAGCCACACAGTCCTAGAAATAAGAAATGTATTGTTAATCAGAAGTAAGAAACACACAGTGAGGGATCCACAGAGGGTGTAGATGCCTTTGGCAAATGAAGGTATGAGTGGAAAAGTTAGGGATGCCCAGACTCATAGACTAGAAGGGAGTGGAGTGAGGCAGGCTTATTATAAAGTCATAGAATCCTAAATTGGAGAGGTGATTTTGAGGTTGCTTATATCAACCTCCCAGCCGCAACAGAAATCCTTTCTCCAAACACAGTTGTCAGACACTTATGACGGGAGGTTGTCTAAGACCTGGATTAGGGGCTCTGTTTTAAGTCCAAACTGAGTTGTATCAGGTCAGTATCTGACACTCAACTGCTCCCCTTTGATGTTGAAATCACATGAGTAAGGATGCATGGCCAGGTTTCATGGGGCAAAAGTTTGGGAAATCTTTATCCCAAGCAAACACACACATGCACACACAGTTCTGGTTGCTACAGGTTTTGAGAGCTATATATAACCTTGACATTTTTGTTTTGCCTTCTCTTCTTCAAGGAATGTATCTCTGTGCAGTTTAGCTGTGCTGCCACAAGGGGACAGAAGGATGCTAGTGTTTGGGTACTAAAGTGTGAACTTCCAAGTTTGCTCTCCCTTAGATTCAAAGGATGGCTTTATGCCTACCTTTCATCGCTTACCCCCAATGTGTAGTCATAGATCTCCAGCTTTTCCTATAAAATATATCCATTTGTTAAAATACTTAATAAACCCATTGTACTAGAATCCACATTTCCCAGGACTCTAAGTATTAGTAGGAGAAATAGCAGCCGTCTGGCTTGTAGCAACTGTTCCTCAGAGAAATCGGCAGCACTCCAAATCCTGCTGTTTCATTTTGAAGTCTTTCAGCTCTGTCTCACTTGTAACCTTCAGTGGCCCTTCCAGGCCACCTCTTGCTAAACTCCCATCCCGTACTTATTCTCTTTCCCTGATCTCTTCCCCCACACAACACAGGCTAAGATCAATGACTCACACTCTAAATATTTACTTAGTGTTCACTGTGTGCCAGACACTGTTCCAGGCTCTGGGGACAAATGAACAAAACTCCTCCCTTATGGAGCTTACATTCTAGTGAAGAGGCAGACCATAAACAAATATGTCCAGATGGTAATGTGTTACACAGAAATAATAATAAATAAGAAGAAATGCAGGGAGGAGGGAGTGATTCAGGAAAGGGACAGTGGCAGGGCTGCTGTTTTAGATGGGACTGTCAGAGCAGACCTCTCTAATAAAGGTTATTTTTCAGCTGAGATCTGAACGATGTGAGGGAGTAAGTGAAACAGATGTGTGCAAAAATATGTATTCCTGGCAGAGGGAACCATAAGTGTAAAACTCTTGAGGTGAAACCAATCTTGGAATGCTTGAGGGACAGCAAGGCAGCCAGTATGGATGGAGCTGAGTGAGAAAGGGGAAAGTCGTGGGAAATAAGACCAAATAATAACAAGGGACTCGATCATCTAGGACAATTTCTGGGTGAAATATGTAGTATGGATAGTTTTGAGCTAAAGTATGATGTGATAAATGTGGCTGCTGTGTTGAGAGTAGACTGTAGATTGGCAGGGTGAAAGCAAACAGCTCAGTTAGAAGGCCATTGTAATGGTGCAGGGGAGAGGTAATGGTAGCCCACAATAGAGAATAGCAGTGGATAGCAGTAGAGGTGACAAGAAGCAGTGGAGGTCAGGTTCTGAAAATGTTTTAAATGTAAAGTTGACAGGACTTGATATAGTGAATTGTATTCAGTAAGTGAGAGAAAAAGGAGACAAGGATAGGCTAAGGTTTTGGTGTTTCCATTTACTGGAATTGGAAAGATTATGGGGTAGATGATGAAGTAAGAAGAAAATTAGAGTGTGGGGTCCTTCTAAATCAAGTGAAGAAAATTTTACAAGGAGCAGGGTGTGATCAACTGTGTCACACACTAATGAGGTGAATGACATCCCTTCTAACTGCAGCTATGGCTATAGACGTTGCCTACCTCACAGTCTTACTGCCATTGGTGGACTTCTTTGCCATGTCCAACACTTGCTGAGTTGGGAGATAGTCTTCCTTTCCCAAGTGTTAGAGGCAATTTTACTAATGAGGTGTTGGCTGTTAACTGGGAATTGACTGGTTTGCAAGTAGAAATTACAGTAACTCCTGGGTATCAAACTAACATTCCTTGACTTGATCCTAATGCTGTGGCAGGATGGGAGAACTTTGGGGTTGTCAACCTTAGGCAAGATCTGAATGTATTTTGCATACAAAAGGGACCATTACCTAGTGCCATTCTCCAAAAGTGTCTGGTGTTACTTGTAAACACATGGCAGGATGGCACTTTCCAGGCCCCTTGGTATTAGGTATAGTATCCAAAAGTGAAGAAGTGAAGTCAAAAAAGTAAACACAGTCCCTTTTAAGTCATGTTAAAAACTCAGGGGTCTATCCTGAAGCAATAGGAACCATAAGTGTAAAACTCTTGAGGTGAAACCAATCTTGATTGGTTTAAAAGGCAGATGGCATAACAAGATTTTAAAAGGCAGATGGCATAACATGGACTGCCTGGAATTGCATTTCCCACCAAAACTTAGAATAGGCTAATGTTTTCAAAACAATATTTGTGCACAAATCTGATCATGTGAAATCTGACCAGAATAATCAGAACATAATGTAACGTGAAGCATAACATAATATAGAGTAGAACTGAAAATTCCCTTTCACCTAACACCAAATTCCCTCTTACTTCCCCAGATTACTAGATCAATATTGGGTGTACACCTTTCCAGAACTTTCCCATGCACTTAAACACAGACACACATACATACACACATGGCTTTTTTTCCATTCAAGAGTGTCCAACCCACAGCCTGTGGGCCATATGTGGCCAAGAATGACTATGAATGTGGCCCAATACAAAATCATAAATTTACTTAAAACGTTTTTTGGCTCATCAGATTTCATTAGTGTTTGTGTATTTAATGTGAGGCCCAAGACAACTCTTGTTCTTCCAGTGTGGTCCAGAGACACCAAAAGTTTGGATGCCCTTGCATGAGATCCCACGTATAGATCTAACTATATGACTGTATTAAAAGTATTTCAGTGTGTGGATGCACTATAATTTTTATTATTTTTCTTTTTTAAATATTATTTATTTATTTTTAGAGAGAGGGAGGGAAGGAGAAAGAGAGAGAAAGAAACATCAATATGTGGTTGCTTTTCAAGTGCCCCTTATTGGGGACCTGGCCCACAACCCAGGCATATGCCCTGACTGGGAATCGAACCAGTGACCCTTCAGTTCTCAGGCCAGCACTCAATACACTGAGCCACACCAGCCAGGTGGATGCAGTGTAACTTCTTACTGAAGGACAATTAGGATATTTCCAGTACTGCCTAAATATCCTTGTATACATCTAGTGTAGTTGTACAGTTAGTTTTCAGACTGAAGTGTACATGATGTATGACTCTCTTTACTTAAAAGTATGTATGACTATCATGCTAAGTGAAATAATCCAGTTGACAAAAGACAAATGCCATATGATCTCACTTATAAGAGGAATCTAATGAACAAAATAAACTAGCAAGCAAAATAGAACCACAGGCATGGAAATATGGAACAGACTGAAAATGACCAGAGGGGAGGGGGAAGGGGCATAATGGTGGAAATAAGAGGAAGGGATTAGTCACAGAACATATATGAATGACCCATGAACATGGACGACAGTGTGGGGATTGACTGCAGGAGCACAGGGTCAGACGGGTACAGAGGGCAAATGGGGATACATTGGGACGATGGTAATAGAATAACAAGAATTTTTAAAAAATAATTTAAAAGTATGTATGACTCTAACAAAACTTAATTTCTCTTTTAAGCCCTTTCTATCAATAGAAATAAATCTAATTAGTCTTTTTAGGATTGTGGCTTTACTGCCACCTATGGAATTTGGGTCACAGTTCCAGAATCTTATACAAGCCCAGAGGGCTAGAGCACTTGGACATTGTTCCATCTGTCCATTTTTCCCATCAGATCTGCTGTCTCTCAGCTATTTCTGTGCCACATATGGGTACATGAAATTATTTTTATGAAATTTCCCATAGGCATATCTACATATACAGATGGCACAGCTCTTTTCTCCCTCAGGTCTTACTAATGGTTTGCCCCTTCTGTTGTGCCTTTAATTTTATATTCTTAAGGTTGTTAACTTTGCATTCTACTTTTAAAAATTATTTATTTTTAATTACAGTTGATGTACAATAATTAAATTCTCTTTTTTAACTGTAGCTTGTTTTTTTGGTGGTTTACCTATTATTAATTCTAAGTGTAGAAAACTAATAAACAACAGTTACATTGTTATAACTTTATATTATTATGTCATATAATAATATATAGTAATTTATATTTTTTAACTTTGAGCTGAGTTGTGTGCCAAGTTTATTTTTCCTTCTCCATGTATCTAATGTCATGACTATACCACTAAAGAATATTCCTAGATTGATTTTTTAATCTCCCATCAAATGATTTTACCATGACCTCAAGAAACCCAACTCTCTATCATTTGAGTTATTTATTCAAGTTCCTTTATTTCCTGGAAATCTTTCTGAACACTCCTTTCTTGCACTTCTATCTGGAATACCTGACCAGCTTGAAATACTGTACAGCCATCATCCTGGAACAGTCTTTCTCTGCTATCCTGGGTTAAAGCTCTTGCTTTGGAAATATTTACTGATTCATTTCAGATTACTTCCTCATTAAAAAAAATACATCCTCAAATGATTTTTCAAGAGTTGTGGGAGACTAATTTTAGTGTATCTAAATATCTGGAAATGCCTGAGAGTTCCAGTTGCTCCATGTCCTCACCAACAGCACTTGTAAATTTTGAGCTGTATTGGTGGATGAGGTAGCAGTGCCTTGTGATATTAATTTGCATTTTCCTGAAGGCTAGTGATATTAAGAATTTTTCATGTTTATTGACAATTTAGATATGCTTTGCTGTGGACTGACTGTTCAGGTGTTTTATTGATTTTCAGATTTTTGCCTCTGTTATAGATCCATACAGGGTCTGTATATATTCAGAATATGAGTCTTTTATGGATATATATGTTATAAATACCTTCTTCCAATCTGTGGCTTGTCTTTTCACTTTCTTAATAATATTTTTTGGTGAACAGAAGTTTCTAATTTTATAAAGTCCTCTTTAATTTTTTTATTTTATGGTTAGCGTTCATTTTATACTGCTTATGAAATCTTTGCCTACCTCCAAGATCATAAATACAGTGTACATTTCATTCTAGAAGTTATGCTTATTACCTTTTCCATTTAGGTCACTTAGGTCTATGCTAATCTCTGATTTTGAGGTGTGGTGTGAGGTAGAGAGATCAAGGTTCGTATTATGCCATATGGACCTATAATGGCTCAACACCATTTATAGAAAAATCATCCTTTTCCTCAACTTAATTGCAATGGTGCATTTAATATGAATCAAGCTAATATATATATTAGATATATAACCCTGATTATGCTCATATAAAATCTTGATAATTGCTTCAGGTCAGTTCACCATCTTTTTTTATTGTTGACACTATTACATATGTCCCCCATTTCCCTTCTGCCCCTTCCACCCAGCCCTTCCCCCCACCTCTTGAATTAGAAGTGTCTGAATTTTTATTATCTAACTGAATCTCTCTTTTCCAAGTGACTTGTGGGTTTTATGACTGTTAAGCAGGGCTGTTTTTTTTTTTTCTAAATGTTAGGCATGTTTTGGACTCATTTGGCTAGTTAATCTCTACTTAGACAAGAGCTCATAGTTTTCATTGACTCAAGTAATCAACACCACCTACTACAGACCTTTATCCAGCATGCAGGTCAGAACTTCCTCATTTCCTAAAATAACTGTGTTTTCAAATACCATTAGGAAAGCAGAACATTTTAAATTATTAGTATACTCTGTATTATTCATTTACCATATTTAAGGAATTGTTTTTAGAAAAATAAAGCTTTATTTTTCTTCTTTTAATGCCTTAAGTATCGTGTAATTTTATTCCCCTCCCTGTTTTAAAAGAAGTCTTTTAACTTTTCATATTTATCTTTAATTTGTAAACAAATTTTATTTCTTTATGCACAATCTACAAAAATTCTCTTTTCCTCCAAAAATGTGGACATTCCTGTGCTGGAAATGGACATACTACTTATACAAAACTTACCAAATTAAACATAACTAATAACACAAAACTTAAGTCATCTGGGAATACCCTGGAATACATTGTCAATGTGCACACTTTTCAAACAACTAAAGATTTACCTAATAAACACAGGCAAAAATCAACTATTGTGCATGAATATTTTAGCTGACTTAACATGATTTAACCCTTTAGTGAATGGACTTCTTAAAACATCACTGCCATTACACATGTTATTGTGCTCAATTGAAAGATCTAATTAATAGTCTCAGTTTTTTAGGTTTTGGCCAGTACACCAACCAGAGAAAAAGTAGTATATATAGCATTTGTTGAATAAATATATAAATAAATGAATGAATGAAGAAATGTATTATAATGATGCTTTTAAACTCTGTTGAGATATATGGAGTTATTTTTCCTTGTATTAATGATCCAAGACTGCTATGCCTTTGAGATTTTTTAATATGCTTACCATGTTTACTTGTTTGCCCTTTCTTTAGGTTCTCACATGTCATGTGTAACCACTGAGTATATATATCTACCTCTAGTAATTCTCATTTCTTTTAATTTGGCATTTCTCATCAACAATGAATTGTGCACCAAGACCACTAAGTTTGTTACGGCAAGTATTAAAAAGCTTTGAGTGATTTCTTTTTTAAAAATATTTTATTTATTTATTTTTTATAGAGAGGGGAAGGGAATGAGAAAGAGAGGGAGAGAAACATCAATGTGTGGTTTGCCTTTCAAGCACCCCCTACTGGGGACCTGGCCCACAACCCAGCCATGTGCCTGGCTGGGAATCAAACTGGCAACCCTTTGGTTCACAGATCCATGCTCAATCTACTGAGCTACACCAGCCAGGGCAGCTCTGAGTGAATTTCTGATGAGGTATGCCAGAGT
This sequence comes from Carollia perspicillata, assembly GCA_004027735.1. Taxonomy (NCBI): domain Eukaryota; kingdom Metazoa; phylum Chordata; class Mammalia; order Chiroptera; family Phyllostomidae; genus Carollia; species Carollia perspicillata. Next base: position 44,852 of record PVKM010000223.1, read on the forward strand.
TTAATGTACTACTGCTTGTGGATTTTGGGTCTATTTTGATTGCTCAGACACATCTCCTGCCATCATTCCCTGTTTTTATTTCTATCTCAGATAGTAAGATAGCCAAATAACTCATTTCTACATGGATGGACCAACATGCTAGTTATTTGAGTAGAATTGTCTAAAATAAATTACCTGATATATTCTAGATGGCAATATCTAGACACTTCATCTGTTTCATCAATTTTTGATACCACTTATGTAAGTAGCTTTGTTGTGTAACAAATACCCTGAAGGTAGTGGTTTAAAACAAAAACTGTTTATAATACCCCATGTATCTACAGGTCATCTGGATGATTCTGTGCTTATGAGTTAGGCTCGTTTATGCATCTGCAGTCAGCTGTGGGTTGCCTAAGGAGTTCAGTTCATCTTGGGCTCTCTCATATGTCTGGTGTCTTGGCTGGTACTGTGAGGCTGACTGCTCTTCTCTACATGCTTCATCCCTCAAGCAAGCTAGCCTGGGCATACTGTGTTGGAAAAGGCAGAGAAGTAAAAGACATGGCAAAAACATGCCAGGTTTCTTGAGGCCTGGACTGGAATTCACACATCAGTTTTGCTGCATTATATTGGTCTGTGGAAATTGAAAGTATAATCCAGATTCAAGGGGTGAGCAAATAGACCACTCCTCTTGCTGGAAGAAAATGCAAAGTCACATTGCAGGGGACACAAATATAGATAGAAGTAAAAAACTGGTGGCAAATTGCAATCAATTTAGACATTATTCATGTTTTCAAATAGAACAGATTTACTTTTATTTTTTACTGTGTCTATTAAATTTATTGGGGTGGTGTTGGTTAATAAAATTAATAATCACTCAATTCATTTTATTTTAATGTCTTCTACCTTGTTTTGATCCCTTTAGTCAATGCTGATACTATCTGTTTATGTTTCACTTTTTCCCTTCCTCACTCTTTAATATGCAATATCTTAAAGAGGAAGATTTCTCAAAATGCACTTTTATGTCTTCCATGGAAAGTAAAATTTGCTGACTATTTTCTACAAAGGAAAAAAGTGCAAAAATATGCATTTTAAAGGGTGTTTTACAACCTACTTCCATTGTGACTTGGACATGGCCAAACACTATTGCCTTTCATCTCAGTAAAGTCATAGGCACAGTTACCCTAGTTGAATGAAACACTGAGAAATAAATGCAGCAGGAAGTTCATGACACAGATGTCTGAGTTTAATATTTTGGCTGTGAGTGATGCAGAGCCTTAAATGAAAAACAGGATGATCATACAGCTGTGTTGACCTTCAATAGCTAGACCTGGAATAACTACCATGTCAATAGTGTGACCTGGTGTTTTTTAGCCAATACTTGCACATTAACCATGCCCAGGAGATGTTTAGATGGAATAATTTT
>PVKM010000223.1:46353-85009 GCA_004027735.1 Carollia perspicillata
TCCCTCCCCTTTCCACCCCCCCCCCAGTTTCTGTCCATGTGTCCTTTATACTTGTTCCTATAATCCCCTCCCTTTTTCCCTAAAATTCCCTCCCCTCTCCCCTCTGGATTAATATTCTAATGTAATTCTAAAATTAAAAAAAAATCTTTTGAGACTCATTTTTATATAAATCAGTTCTACTGAATTTGTAGCAGTCTTTTCTAAAGGATGAGGTTTCCAAATATAATAACTAGGGCTGTTTCCAAAAGTCAGATAGGTGCAATTTCTAGGACATTAATTCTCAGGATAAGACAAAGAAATCAACTTACAGTGACCACTATTCATGTACAATATTTCTTAGTAATTCCTTTTGCTCACAAAACAGTATATATCAGGATTTAGTTTTTTCTTATACCTTACAGTACCCAATTTCTTGAAAACTGATAATCTATTAGTATTAACTGGAATATCCAATGGTTGAGACTAGTGTATTCTCCAACCACCACAACAAGATTAAAAAAAGAGTATAGTTCTAAAGGAATCTCAGGCCACCTGGTTGATGTCTTATGAATGTTTAGAAATCTATAAAGGTCAGATTTTTTAGCCTTTGTCAGCAATTTTATTTTTACCCAACAACATTTACAGTTGAGAAATTCTGTCGTTTTTCAACTTCTTTCTCATGCAAATTTATTTTTAAGATACGCATAGGAATACACATGTACACCTATGATATGGCCAATAACTGACCATTCCCTGCCAGATAGAAATCATTTTTAAATAAAATAAATGTTTAAAAAGTAGATTTATTAAATATTATTGAGTCCCCCTAGAGCCTTCTTTTCTCCAAGTCAAATAATTCCAGTTCTTTATAGGTCCTATCTTATCTTAATTTAAAAGTAAAAATTAGGGTACACAGAATGAATAGTGAGGTAGGAGAACCCAGCTTCCCTGTCCTCCCACAAAGATAAATGATTGGACACTATTCATGAACAAAAACAGCTGTGAGAAACCTCTACGGTTCACTTAGGACATTTTAATAACACTATGAAACAAACAAAAAAAACTGAGAATAATTCATATTACCTGCATCATCCCATCCCCCAAACTGGCATTGTTCAGCAGCAAGAAGAAATTTCCTAGCCAGAAAGAGTTTCCTTCACCAGAAAAGGGAGAGTGGGTGAGCTTCACAAGCCTCTTGGGACACTGTACAAAGGTCCCACTTTAGTTTCATCTCACACAGACCTGCAAAGTAAAAAGGTGTTAAGCCAGCTAGGAACAAGAAAGAAAAGTACAGGCCATTATTAGCAGACACATAGCAGAAGTGATCATGGTTCAGCGTACTGCTCTGCAGAAAATTAGGCACATTTCACCACTAATGAAGCCAACAGCCAGCACAGTTGCTGCAGATGCCCTGCAGATTTCTCCACCTTTTGTCCCATACCAGCCACCTGAGTCTCTCCCTTCTCCCTTACCCCCACCACTCCCACTGGAGCCCTAGACCCACACCTGCTGCCACTGAGGTCTCTGTCTGTAGCTGGGCAAGTATAAAATGCCAGCTTCCAGAGTCCCTCTCCACCCCCATCAGAGCTCAGGAACCATATTCACAGCCAGCTCAGGCTTCTGCAGCTGCAGAAGTGCAAGATACCAACTGTTTACTTATATGACATTGGCCTGCCACCAGTCACTAGCTTCCACTGTAGCCCATAAGCACTGGGGAGAGTGTGCAGCCATGGATGAGTTCTCCAAAACCCAGGCCCCCCACAACTGTTTGTGGGCCCATTTCAAGCCCTGCCTCTGTCACTGGATGGCACTACCATGCCCACCTATAGCTAGCCCCTCCAGCTTTGCACCTGCACACCCTTAGTCCAAACCCACCAACAGCCTTCACTACAGTGTGCTAGTCCAGAGTGAGAGTGTGCAGCTACAGGAAAACATGTCAATAGTCAGGTCTTCTGCAGCTGCTAGTGAGCCTATAGTTGTTCCCAGCCTTGTTATCTTCCCTGGCTCTCATGACTATGAGGATGTCTGCAACTGGCCCCATTATATAATTACTTGGAGCTGGCTCCCCACAGCCAAGTGTGTGCACACCACCAGGTCTGGCCACCACCACTGCCCACTATGACACACAGCTAATAGAGCTGCAGGTGCCATTTAGGACTCCAATAGCTTTTGCAGTCACTGCAAACTCCCTGTTTTGATCACCAAGGACCACACAAGTTTTGATACCTTGGACCCCAGGAGCATGAGCTAAAGAGATGTCAAACTTCCTCAGACCTGGTGCTGCCATATACCACCACACTTGGCACCCTGCACCACTAACTCAGGGTCACAACATGATCTAGTGTGTCGCCACCCTCAGATGAAAGGCTTCTTTTAGTGAACTCAGTCCATAAAGTCTGGAAGAGGTGATTGGTTCTTCAAATGTGCAGACTCCTATGAATGGTTACAGGAATGATAATGAATCAGAGAAACATGTCTCCATCAAAGGAATACAGTGAAGTTTCAGTATCTGGCCCCAAAGAAATGGACATTCAGGAATTACCCAACAAAAAATTCAAAATAATTGTTCTACAAATGTTCAGAGAGCTAGAAGAGTCCATGAATTAGCAATTTAATGATATGAGGAAAACACTACAAGAACTAAATTAGAAATTCAACAAAAATATACAGAAAAAATGAAAACAAATGGAAGTTTTGGAACTGAAGAATACAATGAATGAATTAAAGAATTCAATAGAAAGCTTCAACAGTAGACTTAAGCAAGTAGAAGACAAAATCAGTGAGCTAAAATATAGTATGTATATGATGTTTTATGTAAGCCTCATGGGCACCACAATGCAAAACTATATAATACATACATAAAAGATAAAGAGAACAGAATTAAAGCACACCACTATGGCAAATCATACATTTACAAAGGAAGGAACAAGGAAGGAAGAAAAGAAAAATGAACTACGTAATGTTCAGAAAACAATTTAGAAGTTGGCAACAGTAAGTCATTACCTATCAATAATATCTCTAAATATTAATGAATTGACTTCTCCAATCAAAAGGCATAGAGGGGCTGGGTAGATTTTGAAAAAATAAGACTGGATTAAATGCTGCCTACAAGGGACTCACTCCAGCTTTAAGGACAAACATAGACTCAAAGTTAAGGGATTAAAAAAGATACTCTATGCAAATGAAAACCAAAAGAGAATAGGGGTAGCTGTACTTGTACCAGACAAAATAGACAATAAGCCAAACATGGTAATAAGAGACAAAAAAATAATTAAAAATGATAAGGGAGTCAATTAGTCAAGAAGATATAATAAAATAAATATACATGCACCCAACATTGGATCCCTTAAATACATTAAACATGTACTAACATATCTGAAGGGAGAAATAGACTACAATAAAATAATATATATGGAAATTCAATACCCTGCTCTCAACAATGGATAGATCATCCAGACAGAAAATCAACAAGGAAACATTGAACTTGAACTACACTTTAGACTAAATGAAAATAACAGACATATACAAAACATTCCATCCAACAGCAGGACAATATACATTCTTCTCAAGTACACTCAGAATGTTCTCCAGGATAGGTAAAAAAAAAAGGTTACAAAACAAGTCTTATCTAATTTAAGGAAATTGAAATCGTAAGTATCTGACTACAGAGATATGAAACCAGAAGTCAATAATAGGAGGAAGCTGGGAAATTCACAAATGTCTGGAGATTAAACAACATGCTCCTGACCAATGGGTCAAAAAAACAAATTCAAAGAAAAAAATTTTAAAAAATCTCAAACAAACCAAAATAAAGCACAACATGTTAAAAATCTAAGGGCTGCTACAAAAGCAGTTCTAAGAGGGAAGTTTATTCTGATAAATGCAGACATTAAGAAATAATTCAAATAACCTCACTTTACATCTCAAAGAACTAGAAAAGGAAGAATGAACTAAGCCCAAAGTTAACAGAAGGAAGGAAATAACAAAGATCAGAACAGAAATAAATAAAATAGAGACCAGAAAAAAATCAACAAAAATAAAGGCTGGGGTTTTCTTTGTAACTATAAATGAAATTAACAAACATTTAGCTGAAACTCAGAAAAAAAGAGACAGTACTCAAAAAAAATCAGAAATAAAAGAGGAAATTACAACTGATGCCACAGAAATACAATGGATCATGATATGCCAACAAACTGGATAACTCAGAAATGGAATAAATTCCTAAGAAATATATAACCTACCAATACCAAATCATGAAGAAATAGATAATCTGAAGAGATCAAAAAAAAAAAAAAAAAGAATAGGAAATTGACTCAGTAACCAAAAACCTCCCAAGGCAGAAAACCCCAAGACCAGATGGTTTTGCTGATGAATTTCACCAAACATTTAAACAAAAATTAATGCCAGTCCTTCTCAAACTTTTCCAAAAATTGAAGTGGAAGGAACACTCTCAAACTCATTTTGTGAAGTTAGCATTTTCCTTATACCAAAACTAGATAAGGACACTACAAAAAAAGAAAATACAAGCTAATATCCCTGATGAATATAAATGCAAAAATTCCCAACAAAACACTAGCAAATCAAATTGAGCAGCACAGTAAAAAGATTATACACTCTGATTCAGCAGTGTTTATCCCTGGGATGCAAGGATGTTTCAACATACACAAATCCATAAATGTGACATACCACATTAATTGAAAGAATGACAAAAATCATATGATTATCACAATAGATGCAGAAAAAAACATTTGAAAAAATGTCACATTTCCTGATAAAAGTGCTCAACAAAATGGGTATAGAAGAAACATATATCAACATAATAAAGGCCATATGTGACAAGCCCACAACTAACACCTACTAAATGGTGAAAATTTGAAAACTTTTCCTCCAAGATCAGGAACGAGACAAAGTTGTTCACTCTCATCACCCCTATTCAACATAATATTAGAAGTTCTAATCAAAGCAATTGGACAAGAAGAAGAAATAAGAGGTATAACTCAAAAAGCAAAAAGTAAAATTGTCTTTGTTTGCAGATGATATGATTTTATATGCTAAAATGATTGGGTGAAGGCTATTGGAGAAAATGATATTTATGTGGTCACAAAATATTTCCCAAATGTTACTTGCTAGTTGCAAAAGTAAAATAATACCTTACATTTATAACAGAGAAACTTGGTAATTAAACTTTATACCATCAATAACAGGGCAAACTGACAATACCTACCTCCTAACTCAATGCAGTAAGTATGCAGTGTCACCTATATATGACTGTATACTAAATGATAATTTGTATCAGTATTAAATTCCTTGGGCTAGTTCATTGCATTGTAGCTATCTAGGTGAAAGTTACTGTTTAGAAAAACCATTATTTGGTGAGTTATCATGTTATATGCTTTAATTATCTTACAATTTTATTTGTCATACTTCAGTAGAGATGAAAAATTAAAAATAAATAAAAGTAAAAATTACCATAAATTGGGTTACTCAGTGTTTTTTGAAAAGCAAGAAAGGATTCTTACTTTTTTAAAAAGATTTTATTTATTTTATTTTTAGATAGAGGGCAAGGGAGGGAGAAAGAGAGGAAGAGAAACATCAATGTATGGTTGCCTCTCACACACCCGCTGCTGGGGACCTGGCCTGCAACCCAGGCTTGTGCCCTGACTGGGAATCGAACCAGCAATTTTGGTTCGTAGGCCAGCACTCAGTCCACTGAGCCACACCAAGCAGGGCTGATCAATATTTCTACACTAACATATCATGATACTAGATGGCCTAAACTAGAGATTTATGCCACCACTTTTACCCAACTATTGTTAGTATATAATGTGTACCTAGCACAATAGCTTTGAAAATATCCTTGGTTACTTATACTTTCTCTAATTTGCTAGTGTAGTATAAAGAACATGGCCTTCTTGCCAGAAGGACGTGGATTTGACATTGACACAGTCACCCAGTAGTTGTAAGATAGTTTATGCCTAACATTTATCCTCTCTTAGACCCAGGTTTTTTTTTTTTTTTTTTTGATCAGCATGATTGAGCTAAAATGGCTACCTTTCAGTGTCCTCCAGGATTAGCTGAAGTGTATGTAAAATGTTTGGCTTAGTAGAAAGTGTTTATTAAATGTTAGCTATTTCTATTATTGGCACTTGTTTCAGGTAATGTCCTTTTCCAACATGATAGCATTTGGTGACTCCCACAGGAAGATATCCCTATGCCGCTATGCATTTCCTATAAACTGGGGATTGTAACTGGTTGACTCATTTAGAACAATGGCCAACACAGAACCCTAGTGTATAGGAAATGAGTCAACCATGAATATATACTCACAATCTGATTTGATGACACCTAATTGCATAATTAGAACCCCAAGTGGAAATGAAAAAAAGAGGTCTTATGGGCTTCTTTGGCTGTGAAATTCTGTCCACAATGTGAAATGATACTTCCTTGTTCTTTATACCAATGATGTGAGGGTTACCAGGACATTAGCACAGAATTCAGTATTCGGTTTTCCCTTACCAATCCACAAATTGTGCAGTGTCATACACAAAAACACAGGGAATCTCAACTCCACTGGGGCAGAAAAAAAATCTTCTCTATATGAACCCACCCTTTAATAGAGAAATCAACAGCAGACACCAAAAGACTTCATTAATTTTAATAGTTGAGCACAGTTTTAATAGTTCTTCCTAAGAATTATCTCCCAGGGACCCCCAGGACATTTATATACCACACCTACAAGTATTCAAATTTCATAAATGCAATATCGCAAAAGCAGGAGAACTAAGAAAAGCCTTTAGGGCCTTGTGATGAAAACAAATGCTTAGCAAATTCTCTCAGTTCTTGTTACTATATGCTAAATATCAAATGCGGAAAAATGCTAAAAAAGCTATCCTGGCAGCTTGGAAGAAGTATGAAGAAGGAAGTTCTCAAAATGACAAGCACTTTTACACTCATTTTTTTTCATATTATAACCCGGGTGACAAAGGACAGATTTATTTATTTTGGTAACCATGTTGATATCAAAGGGAGATCCTTTGTTGGTGCCAAAGTGTGAAACATTTTCAGAACAACAAATAGAGTTGGTTTTATTTATGACAAAATAGGCTAGTAAGGGCCAAGATTCCCAGACTCCTTATAATCGTGCTTCCTACTTTGCTCACACTTTTGTGTCAAGAACTGAAACTAGGAATACAGAGCCAGTCACTGTAATAGCACAACAAAAATTTGTTAAGTGAATGAACTGATTCCTGGCATGCAGTGTGAACAGGCTGGACCTCAGCTTCTCTAAGTGGAAACCTTTCTGGGACATTTTGGGGAGATGACATCCAGCAGCAGTAAGCCTGACTTGTCAGTGCCCTGGCCATTGTGAGAACCCAAAAGAAAAACTGGGTTCTTAACAAGTTCATCTCAGCCCTCTGAATATGCTCACTCAGCCTCAAAATTTGCAACCAGAATTTCAGATTCAATAGCATATATAACCAAAATAAAATAAATATGTGTATGCCTCCTTCAGTTACATTGACTGCATACAAGACTTTAAGTCGGGGGTAGAAACTGAGTGATGAGAGAGACCCCTTTTCCCTACACTAACCTTTTGCCTTTTTAGCTTTCTCTCACTCTCCTTCTATTCTTTTTCTTCCTTCCTGCCCCTTTCTTCCAAACCTAGGCTTCTGCTCTTCCCCCTGCTTCTTCTCTTTCTTCCTCATTCCTGAAGTTGAATAATTCTAAATATCTGTAGCTCTAGAGGGTTGGGCCAATAAAGTTGTGAATTCCCAGAAATAAGAGGAGCTGTGAGAAAAAGAAGACTGTTTCTGGTCATATGGACAGTGATTTAGAGACTCTCTTTTGAACACATAGATATTGAGAACATTCTATTGAGTGAGATTTCAATACCTACACAGTAATCTGGGAATTTTAGTTTCTAGGATATAAATTTCACGATGATGATAATAATAAAACAGTAAACCATTAGTAACACAATAAGATCCAATTTTTATGCACAAGTATTTAAGTAAAACAAGGAGGGATATTATTTAAAGCAGATGGGCCTATCAGATACACATTTGTCACAATTCTTAGTTTTAAATTCACAAGTTCTAGCTGGAAGAGACCATTTCAGGTAGCAAATCAGTTTGCATATCTTTCAGAGCACAGAGAGCAAGACTGGAGGAGCCAGACAGAGTTACGATAGCAGGTCAGTTCTGTGCTTCCATCGATCTCCCTTTTCTCCAGAGCACCCTATTGGTTACTGTCCTTAGCCTCTTCCCTACCCTCAGGAGCATCAGGTGCCTTTGGCCTGTAAGTGTAACAGAAGTTATTTCCTTAGATGATTCTGTTAAATGCTTTAAAATAATTCTACCCTGGCCTTGCATAGTCTTTTCATTCATTCAACAAATTTTCATTGAATATCCATTCTTTGCCAAGCATGATTATAAAGTTAGATAATACATTAATTCCAGTTAGTCTAATACTCCTTTGGAAGAAGAATCTCTGACACAATTAATATGATGTATTGGTAAACTGTAGTATGCTTAAAATGTCAACCCTGTCACTATTAAGTGTTAAATCACTTTCAGCATATATATCTCTTAACTATTTGGAAAATTTCCTTCCATATGACAATAATAAGAACAAAGATGATACAAAATGGAAAATGAATATATACTTTCTGGTTTTCTTCTTCTTTTGGGGAGTATACAAACCCATTTTCAGGCCACACAGTATTGTGGGGACACTACCAAACATGGAGTTGGATGGCCTAGATGTATCTTAGCTTCATAGCCTTTGGGAGGTTACTTCACCATTTTGAGTCCCCATTTATTTTACTCTAAAAACTGAGTCTGGAAGTTCTTGCCCTACTTTTCTCTGACATGACTGATAGAAAATATGAAATAATGTTTGTAAAAGTGCTCTGAAAATCATAAAGCCCCATTCAAATGCAGATTATCAATATCAAACAATTCTTGGGCAAACCTTCACATTAGAGTTTCTTTTTCTCCATTTCTAAAGGGGGGAGGACTTACATTACCAACTAGCATTACTTGGGCATTTGGCAGCATAAGCCACATTTATTTCCTCATAAAAGAGACCAATTAGAAGTTTTCCTTATTGAAGATGAAATGCACTCCCCGTGGGCCAGACTCAGAGTTGGAGATGCTTTGTTTGCTGAGGGTTTCGGCCAAGGCTTCAGGTCCACAGAGGAAAACTCCTATTCGGGTACTTTTGGGGAAAAGAGAAAGAAAAAAAAAAAGACAGTTTCAGGCTTTGCAATGCCATAGATTACATAGCATGTAGTGGGGATTTCCAAATGATTTTAGGCCCCAAGGCAGAGAACCCTTTGCTTCTTTGTCTTTCCCACAAATGGCTGAGTTCAGATTGCCCTGTGGGATAGTTGCTCAGTCCTGTTTGTGAGGGCAGCAGGATACTTCAAATGACAGTTTATTTCCCTGGAAAATGATGTTCAAGCAAGGATTATGGAAAGTTCTACCACAGAAAATATGGTGGTGAATTTGTGACTCTGTGGGCTACTTCTTTTCAGGGCTATATCCTCCCAACCCTCCTGGCATCCTGAAATCAAGAACAAACCCATTTTAGATGTACTAACTCTGCCCACAGCTTGGTGTGGCTTCATCCCTCTACAGTTTAGAATCTGAAGTTCTGCTTCTCAAAGCGTGGGTCCAGGCCAGTTAACAGTACAGATTCTTGGGCCTCACCCCATACCTACCAAAATCAGTGCCTTTTGAAGAGATCTATGAGGTGATTTATATGCTCATTAAAGTGTGAGAAACCATGTCCTAAAGGGTATATTTGGGGGGATTTCTTGAGATTATCATGCATTCTAGCAATATAAAGAATCCCCTCAAAGTTTCCTGATGGCTAAAGCTTAAGTGAGGGCAGAAAGAACCTTGGGATGTGTTTCAGCTGAAAATGGGGACAGTGTCCCTTTAATAAAAGTATCGATTGTATTGAATTAAAAGCAGTAGATGCATTGGTGAAATTTTAAAGGTGAAAGAAAAAGAATTGAGTTACGGTCCTCCTTGGGAGGAACATGATTCAGAAAGCCTGAGGTGGAAGCCTGAGAATCTTTGTTTCTAAAAGTCTCCAGGTAATTTTGATGTAATTAAAAGATTCCTCTTTAAATCAGAGAAATGTAGACTGTTCCATCAGGTGTAAATATTGGAATCGAGGTACTGTTATTTTCAGAATACACAAATCTAGCCATGTTCAGGAGCTCCTGCTTTTAAGAAGACCACAAACCTCAAGAACACTTTGAAGAGGGGGATGACTTACTTTGGATGTTGGCTCGCAATTGTCTTGAACTCATTATCCCAGTTGGGCCGTCCATACAAAGTCTTTTGTTTCAAGCCTGTGATGACATCTTTCTCCTCATCATGGTGCACAGCAAAATGATTGGCCTGCAGGAAAGGAAATAAATTCAGAAAAAAGAGACACGCTGTAAAAACACTTAGCTATATTTACATATCTCACTACCTGCCCACTCTTGGTTACACACATATATACACACACATACATATGTGGAGCAAGGCATGCTAAAGGGTAGAAGATAAAAAATATGAATGAATTAGATCTATTCATGCAATTTATAATGTAGAAAGGCAGACATTGAAGTAAGTAGCAGCATGAATAATCGTATTTGTAGGATAGGATATGATGAGTGCTATGGAGGAGACCCAAACATCTCAATGATAGCAAAGAAAGGAGTTGGGATGGGAAAATATGGGAATGTTTCAGAGTGGCACCATTTGATCCAGGCTTTGAAATGTGGGTAGGATTTAATTCTCTGTCTCACTTTCTTTTCTCTCACCTCTATATCTCATCTTCTCTAAGACTTTCTCTCCTCATGCTAATATACCTCCACTACCACTGCTTTAGGAGAATCACTAAGAATTAAAACAACAATAGACTAAAATGCACTCATATTTAGGTAACATAATGAGACATCAAATCAAGCCTAAAGCTAGTCTGTGTATATATGTATGTGTGTAAGTAGTCACCTATTGATTTTTGCTACCATTCTAGGGACCCTCAGTTTGAACAACAGATACTTTTCATAAAAGTGGTTAATTAAATTTATTAAAAAATTAAGTCAGATTTTAAATCCACTGGACAAGAGATAAATGAGGATAAGAAGGGTGGTTACTCTGGCTTAACAATCCTATATAGACTAGTTTTGCAAAGCAAAATACTTATTGTGGAATATAAATACATTTCCTACTAACTATATCTGACTTTTTAAGTAATAAAACTGAAAAGCAATTTATATGTTATAGATTTTTTTCTGGGTTTCATTTTTATCAAATATTTTTGTTGCTGTTTTGTTTTAAACTGCAGAAGTCACAACTTGAAACCACTTTTCTGGAGTAGCAATTTTCATGGTCATGTGTCCCTGGCACATTTGCTACAAGCCTCTTGTAAGACTTGGAGAATCTATGCTAACCAATATGCCAAAACCTAAACGAGAAAAGGTCAGTTTTTGCAGGTATGAGATGCATGGGAAAGATGCCCAGGACTGAGGAGCCACTGAGACACTGGTCAGGAATAGGCAAAGACTCTTTTTGTAGCTCTTCTCTCAGAGTGCCAGCTTATGCTGCTTCCATGCAAGTCATTAATGTTTGCTTATTTATAAGTTGGAATTAACTTGTCTCAGAGTTTCTGAGTCATGCAGAACTACATAATTTTTTGTTGTGGGGGTAGTTTTTTGAATTATAGGATGTTTACATTGCTAAATATCTCTGGAGAAATGGGATAGACATACACATAATATACATACATATATACACATACATAAGTACTATATATATCACCTTTTTAGACATATTTTGATTTATTTTCAAATGATAATAGTGATCTACTGGAAGTTGCTGAGAGTCCAGCTCTGGAGCACTCTTACTTTGCTAATTACTCATTGGATACCTTTGGGACAAATGACCTTACTTGCTCTGGGCCTTGGTTTCCTCATCTATAAAATGTGGACAACAATATTGGTTACTTAACAGAGTTGTTGTGAGGATTGAAATAGACAAACTATATAAATACTGAGAACAATACCTGGAAAATAGTATATGCTCAATAACTCTGAGCAACTTAATACTATTTAATACTACTTTTAAAATGTATTGTGTATATTATAAAACATGCATAAACACAAAACTAAAAGGATATGCAGTATATGCATGTATATATGTTTGACACCACCGGTGGGGGCATTACTATAATAAGGTCAAAGTCATGGCTTTTATTCATTGTTGATTCCTTAGTTTTCATCTGTTCCACAGATATCAACTTTAAATCTAATATCAACCATCTGAACATGGTGGTGATATTGAGTGAAAGTGGATAGGCTGAATCACTGGAATCTATCAACTGTTTTTAGTAAAAACACTGCATAAACTCTCCAATAGCTAAGGGAAAGTCAGTAAGCCCTGGGCTCTGTGGGAAGGACCTGAAACTTTGGCTCTTGTCCTTACCTGTGACTCATCCCAGCCAGTGAGGTAAATGTTATAGCTGAGGAAACCAGCATTGTTCCTCTCTTGCATCTGGGTCTCCAGCAGCTGCAGCAAGTCAGCAAACCACTCAAAGGCATGCGTGTCCCGGCACAGCCAGTAGAAGTAGATCTGAAAGAGGATGGATCATCAAGCAGATTATATTTAAATAGAACCTGTTAGCATTGACACAGGTATTTCTTTCCTCTCTCCAACTGTTTTCTTGCTGCTCAGGAGGTCTGAGAACAGGTTTTCAGAAAGCTCTAGACATTCAACAAACTAGTAAACATGAACTTGCTCTGTCCTTCACATTGGCAAGGCAGTAAGTAAGTAAGCTCATATATTATGCAAATAATGTTTATTATGGTCTGAAAAATACATTGCTTAGGAAAAAAATAGCCTACCAGTTTCTCTCTGGGTCTGCTCTTGCCCTCCCAGAATCCCTGGCTTCCTTTGTACCTCCTATGAGAAAAACCACTGTAATCTAGATTAGAAGTGTCTGTCATAAGACTACCTCCCCACCTGTTACTTCCATACATTCCTGAGTTCCTAGGGAAAAAAGTAGTTCTACTCACACCTCCTCCACATAGAAAAGAGGAAAAAGGGACAATGAATTGGGGGGCTGAAAATGAAATCAATCTTGATCTCTAACCTAGGATGATAGAAAAAATATTCTATATGCTCTCAATGGAACATGAAGCAATCATTAAAATGATTGCTATTAAGCCTGTGACAACACTGAAAAACACTGTTTTTAGAAAATCAGGACATGAAATTGCACATCCTCAATAATTGCAACTTTCTAAAAATAATTACACATGTGAGAAGATATGGAAAGAGAATATACAAACAAGAATAGGTATTGGGTTTTCTCTATTCCAACTTTCTTTCTGCCAAATTTCTTGTAATATATTATTCTATATAGTAATATACAAAAACAGTATATTACATTTACTGATGGTCCTGATTATACAGAAGCAAATTTAACTTGTCAAATCACTTTTTTAAGAGAATCCTGACTCTCTAGAACCACCTTGAACTGGCCTACACTTCCCTTGGTCTCTGCCACCCTCAGCCACAAAGACTGTCTCAGGCTTCATTTGGCAGTGTGATGGATGTTTCAAGCCCTCTAAAGAATGAAAGAACCTACCTTTTTGAGCTTCAGACTGGTGGCATTATTGCAATATTTGTACCAGACTGACTTGAGAATGGATGCAAATGGTGTGACCCCAATTCCTGCTCCTACTAACATTACCACCTCGTAGCTGAACACATCTTCACTGGCTGTGCCAAAGGGTCCATCAACTGCTATCCTGAAGGGAAGCATAACAAGAGGTGGTTACACACATACCTTACGCTTCAGAGTGGGATGGCACATACATTATTTATGGGGGTGTGTCATATGTCACTGAAACCAGGAGAAGGTATCTATGGGGCACTTTGTTCTGCGTAACAGTTTTCAGGTAACCAACTTAGTGTCAACGTTGGGGTTGGAGGTATGATAGGAATTTTTAGCTTATTGAAAATATTTGGGAATTCTCAGGGATATTTTGTTCATCTCCCCATCCCTCTTCACCCACAATGCACTCAAATACACACATGCACATCTGTATTTCTTGTCAGAGAATCCCACACTTGAAATTTCTGCTTATATTGCGCATTGAAATAAAGTAGAAATTTCCATATCATAACATCTTGTAGATTTAATATGTCCAATTTTCATCTGGCTATTCATTGAGTTATTCAATAAACTTTTCTTCAGCATCCACTAAGTTCCTGACCCAATGTTAGGCATGTGGGAATAAGGAGGTAAAGTGAATAATATATGGTATTTATGCCCAAATAATGTATGCCAATTAAGTTTTAAGAATATCTTTAATACACTATAAGTTTGTTTGTTAGAAAAGTTAATATACCTTGGCCTTGATATATACATATTGAAAGGAATTTGGGAGGGTTTATTATTAATATTTGATTCAAATATTTTACATTTCACATAGGATTTATAAGTATATGCAAAAGCACACCACACATGTAAAATGGGGAACATAGAGATAGCTACCTATACTTATGTAACCTGTGTGTTTTGTCAGACTCAGGAGATAGTGAGAGATGAAAGAAGAGGAGCTTTTTTGTATCATTTTTCCTGAACTCATTCACCTTTGTAATATGCACTTTGTACTCACTTAGGTAGCTTCCAGGCATCTTGAAACTCCTGCTTATCACAGCCACAAGCATTGAACAGTCCCTCCGTCCAGTCCCCAACAATGCGGATATGGATGCTAAAGAAATCTTCCTCAGGGGCAGAGGTCAGTGTGAAAGGGTGCCACTCTAGCTTGGACACCTTGGGGCACTTGACAAAAATGTATTGTCCCACCTCCATCTTGAATCCCTTCTTCTTCATCTGTAGCTCGATGGTTTTGAAAGGATGAGTGACCACCTATGGAACAAAACATGTCTCTGGAAACTACACTTTCCCCAAATACTTGCTTTTTCAGTGTCCATATGGATAAAGGGCTGAACTAAGATGCCACACCCAGGTTTCTTCTTCATGGCCAATACAGCATTTCCTACAGCAATGTGACTGTCATTGGGCATTGCCCTCAGCTGCAGCCCATGGCCAATGATGAGCTGATGCAGGGATACAAAGGCCTGGTCCCTCTCCTTAATTTGGGACAACTCGGACAGTCCATGCTAACTGCACCACTCCCTGTAGGATCAGCTGAGGCTACAATTGCAGCCACATTGAGGGTCAGCTTTTTCCTCTCCCCAATCTTGCCTTTCTTTTCTTTGTTTGACAGGTTCATCTCTGGAGGACATGCCCCAATAAAACTGCATGCAGTTTTCTATCCGAGAGCCTTTACAAGGGAATTCAACTTAAAATACCATCTTATTATCATATTTTTTTCTCTAAGAAGTCAAGGCAGGGGCTAGAAACAGAAAGAAGAGATGGTTTCCTACTCAACCTTCCTATCTCCCTAGGGACTGATCAAGAGCATTAGCATCTGGATAGAAGAAGACCCCACTGGCAAGTTATAGCAACATGTCCCAAAACAAGGATAACTATCTTTCTCTGCCTTTGTCCTAAGTCACACCTCGAACCCTTCTAACTCCATACATTGTTTCTACATTTCTCCCCATTTGGGTAATAACAATTATCTCTCCAAAGCCAACCCCTACCAACCCATTGCCATCCATCCATGTATATGGATGTTTATAACATCTTTGTTTGTAATAGCAAAAAAAAAGGAAACAGTCCAAATGTCCATCAATTGCTGAGTTGGTAAATATGTTTTTAAAAAATGGAACACAATAAGAAGCTTTTGTTTCAATACAGAAAATAACGTACTGTTTCTTTGATGAGTCCTGAAAAGCCTAGAAGAACTTCATATGTACAACTCAAAACAAACCAAGGGATATAAAAGGAAAGAAAAATCAATAGAAAAAAATAGCAGCTTCCTAATGTTGACTGAGCTTGCTGAGCTTTTCTTTCCATCAATGAGGAGGAATAGAATGGGAAATCCTTTTAATAAAAATTGCCAAACATTTCCAAAACTTGCGACTTAAGTATATATTGTATGATAAAACTATAACCAACTTCCCTTCATCACTGAAATAAGAAGTTGTAAAGCTTCTTATTTTAAAAGCAAATTTAAAATTTAATCAAAATTATTTTGAAAACTGTGGTTATTATGTTGCAATATTGTATGGCAAAACCAATTTTTACCATATAGCAATTTTGCTACCACAGGCAAAATTGGGATTGAATGTAATAAAATGCACTAGGGGACAGCATTATCACTGAAATACTTTTAGATAATAACTTCTTTCTTATGTGTGCTTCTATGAAAAGAAAATGAATATTTGTTTTCTTTGAAGGAAAATAAGTTTGCCTTAGAAATATGTTTAAGGGAAATACTTGTGTGGTTAGTCAGTTCTAGTCTAGTAAGGAAAATTTTGAGGTAGCTCTTTTTGCTGATCTATGGGATTTTTCTTATAATACAATATAAGTAGCATAAAAGGGGAACTTTTGTGGCTTCTTGCATTTCCAGATTTCCAATGCTAGCTGGACTGTTTTTACTATGACCTTCTATAGATGCTAAGAAAGAAAAGTTGGGGTGAAGGACAGGAGGGATGTATGTGTTTTGTAAAAATAACCCTTTGTAAGCTTTTGATCAATACTTTTTGAACTGGGCTTAATTGAATTAAGTGTTATTTGATACAAGTAGTCTTGTCTTAAACTATCATAAGAACTTTCAGAGTTCAAGTAACTATCAAATAGTTTCCTGAAACTATGATAAGAACTTTCTATTTCTATTTATTTAGTTGGATATTATTTATTCATTCATTTATTTATTCATTCATTTATTTATTTAATGATAAGAAGCAACATAGTATTGTTGGAGGAACAGTCACTATTTACTTGGAACTAGGGCACTCAATTCTAGACGTAGTTTAGTTAGTAATTTCCTTGAGACTTTGGCACTTCATTTGATAGTCTATGATTACATACAAAGCACAGAAAAGGAGGTTAAAGGGATTTGGGAAACTATGTCATCTTCAACCAGACCTGCTCTTGACTCTCTGGTTTGGCATCTGAATATTTTAAGTTTCAGTGTATGCACTTTTGAACTCACCTCTTGTTCCCCACTCTTAACTAATCATATTATTACTTTATGTCCCAATACACACACGCCCCACATTCATTTACACAAAACATTTGGGTTCATTTTTCACCAGAAAATGTAATTAACATTCGAGTTTACCCAGCTAAAAGGCCCAACAATTTGCTTATCAAGCAAAGTACATTAGAATAAATACATCATCTTTCTGCTCTAAGTTTAATCAAAAGAAACTGAGTAAAAGAGAGCTCTGATGATATAGAGAACTTGGGTAGACTTTTCCATTCTTTAGTAAAATTCTATTAGTGATTCCTAAACCAGCCAATACCTTGGTGATGACCACCTTCTGTTGAGATCGCCAAAACCGTACCAATCTCTCACAGAAATACAGGAACATAGGACCCACAATCCATTTCCAAGTCTGTAACCAGAGCAAAAGAGGATTTTAAAGAATGATGTTTTAAGGGGTGATAGTTAATAATAGATTCATGGGGACAAGACATTTTAGAAGTCAAGTTAATCTTTGTAGCATTTTTAAATATTTTGTTACATTATAAAATGTCTTCTATAACAGAATGCATAAACATTATCTAAAATTAAAACAATAAAATTTTAAGCCAGTAAAAATTAACAATCTCTATGACTGTATTGGGGAACTATATCTATGGCATGAAACTTTCCCAAGAGGAACTGTCCACAAGAATGAGATTTCCTCTTAGTGTTGCAACAGCAGTTGCAATAACCCTACAGCAGAGCAAGTTTGGTTTCAGAATTAACATTTCTCTAAAAGATACCATTTCAGCAACACCATATTTTTAATGCAATATTGCAATTGCTTTCAATTATTATGTAGCAAAATTTATTCTTTTGCAAGATGAGAAATTTTATGTAAGAATTTAGCTATTTCTCCAATATCCTGGTAACTTCCTAAGAGCTATGCAATGTGCTCGCTGAAGAGGAAAAATCCTAAAGAATTTCAGATTTCTCTAGATTCCCCTCTTGTCAGAATCTGTGGTGTTTCAGAACACTGGAATTACTTTGTAGCATTGTTAGCTATATAAAAATATTTAGGTCAAACAGCTTCATTCCAGGATGCAATCAGTTAAGTTCCTAGTGTTTAATACTAGAAGTAGTAAAAAAATTTAGAAGGCAATATCATCTAAAAGGTGACATTCCAGAATGAATTCCAAGAAGGAAATACAATAATGAAGTGTTTCTCTCAGTCTCACATGTGGTCTTTCTATTAAATTATTTTTTAGAAATGTTTTATTGGATGTTGAAAACACTAGTTTAATACCTGAAGTAGCAAAGAATTTTAGAAGGCAACCTCACCTACCTGTTCCTCTTTGTAGCCAAAGTTGAAGAATGTCTGCCTTAAAAATCAGTAATGTTCTGCTACTGGCCTTTTTTCATGGCACAGGTTTTTAAAATAGTCTGGCATCATCTATTTCCTGGCTGCCACCATGGGGCCCCATTGAGTGGAGCCAGGTCTTAGACATTACCTCTAATATCCCCCCAAACCCAGAAACTCCTTTGAGGTAGACACCTGTTAAGACAGTATTACTCTGACTCCAGCTGTCTTCGAGGAAATGTGCCTTCCCCTAACCTATAACAGAGAACCTGAAATATAGTTCCCTTTTTATCCTTTCTGCTGATGTCTGCATGTAGTGAGGACAGTTTACTGAGGTGTCTGGTTGCTTTCATTAATTAGCAAGGATGCTTAAAAATATTAAGTCCTCAGAGAACATTCTGTGTCTAAAGGCAGAATACTTCTATATTAGTAGAGTAAGAAAAAAGAAAGGAGAAAATGGAATGGGAAGTTTATTTTTATATTATACTATACTTGAGGAAAAAATGAATAATTCTGCTCAGAAGTTCTGTATAAATGTTGATTTTTTGCCTAGTTTTATACCAATGGCTAGCATAATAACGAACAAAGTATACTGCTTGCCATGGGGGAAAATGAACATCACAGGGCCCACATTTTGCTCTATGGAGCAGAGATATTGAGAATACATAAAACGGAGTTCTTCAGAGCTCCCAACAAAAGAAGGTAAATATTTCAGCATGTTTTCCTTTGTCATTTTGTCACACTCCTGCTGTACAATGCAGTGCCTTTGAATGTTAGTATGAAACTGGCTGTCCAACCTCTTTTATGCTTCACTGATGGCACTTCCAGATATCTAAAAGCAACCTTATGTGACACTTCATCAATTTCCTTCCCAGCTGTGAAATCTATACAAAAAGTCTTATTTCCTGATATCTGAAGAGGCTTCTAGCTCCTTATAGGTGATTATCTGAGCTACCCAACTCAGCTCATGATGGAATGAATGCCTCTAAAAATCATTAACTGATATTATTGTTACTTTCATATCCAAAAGAGAAAAGACAGAATTTCTTAAACCCAAAAAGCACTTTCAAAAATGATGCTTTTCTGAGTTTTATATCAGGATGCTCATAAAAGACCCATGCAAAGTTTACTTTTCAAGAAATAATTCTCTACTAAGTTTATTAGAAAAAAAGTAGATACTTATAACATTCTAGTAGTTCTATGACACTTGTATGTATTTCTTAGACATAATTTAAAGATTTTGCTAGTGAAAATGTAATAGCAACAGTGAATTGCTCATACCATAGGTGGGTTCCCATAGAACTCAGGGACTGGGCACTCCTTTATTTTTCCCCAATCTAAGATTTTTTCGTGGCACGCTGATATATTGTGCTCCCGCAAACTCTTTGGGGTCTGCCCACGTACAATTCGCCTAGGGAAGAAATATAAATAGAGATCATTTGGTAGTAGAAAATCAAGCAATTTTTGACATTCTGGGCATATTTTAAGTATTATAATATGGGTCTTGTACTTTTCACTAAAAAGGTATATCTTATTGCTCCCTCCAAGTAGATTAAAGAAAGGGAAAGAAAGTATATGATCCTCAACTGTATAAAAAAACACATGCAGTGGCACAAATATATTTAAATGTAATTTTATAGAGGAAAAGTTTTGGATAAATACATGTTGTCTTAAAGGTAGCATTTGTGCTCCTGTTTCTAGAATTATTTTCTTTTATAAACAAACAAAAACAGAAAAACTGGAAATCTAACAACGCAACTGCTTGCCCAAACAGTGCTTTTGTGCAAATGAGAACAAGATATCCCCTCTGTGAGGACACTCCTACAAGCAAAGACCTTGGCCAGCAGAACATGGGTTAATTTTATTCCCCTCATATAGTTGGCATCCTCTATAATCATATAGCAGCCATGAGGCTTAGTACAAGTGCTTTATCTGTTTTGAAATTATCTAAATTAATCCAAAAGATTGAGATCACTTTAAGAAGACTTAACTTTGTAGAGATTAAGACATTCTCACAGACGTGAACACTAATGGTTTCTCTCTTGAAGTGCTCAAAGCCCATTAACTTCAATGAATACTAATTGAATAACTACTAAAACTTAAGACAATGTAGATTTAGTGGGATAGATGAAGGAAGACACAAAATTGAGTGAGACACGTCCATGACCTCAAGGAACATAGACAGCAAGGTCTTCAGGACATATAATAACAAAAAGCACTGGAGGTCCTTTGTAGAAGTTTATTTGGGGGAACTAAAATTTATTGTGCCACTTGATATATTCTGAGAATATTTTAATTCAAGGTTATTAACCACCCATTTCTATTCCTAGGTCTTGGGGAAGAGATTACCCTGTATTGAGCATCAGTCATACGCTAGGCCTGAGAAAAGACCCTGTCTACAAGTTATCTCATTTAATCCTCATAATAAGCCTGAAAGGTAAGTATTAGTACCCCCATTTCACATATGAGGACAACAAGGCTTAGAGACACTAGGTAACTAAAAGCAGAATGATCTGGTGAAAACAGTTCTGGATCCACACCAGACAGCCTTGGTTTCAAATCCCAAGTTCACCCCTTACTGGTTTGGTGAATTTGAATTTCTTTTGAACCTTGGTTTCTTCAGGTGTGAAATAGGTATACCAGTAATCAATTGGCATGATGCATAACAAATGCCAGACACAAAGGAAGCATCCAACAAATGATAACTATTTAAATTCTTAATACCCAAGTTCACATGAGGAGGATGTAATAAAAAACATCTGATTTCTTCTCTTGTCAGTGCCAGGACCAGAAATCAGAAAGCCTGGATTTTAATCCCAGTTCAACTACTACCTAGCTATGAGACTGTGAGCAATTAATTAGACAACTAGTTTAAGTAGCAGATTCTCCTCAAACGCAGAATTGAGTAAATATATCTCCTCTGCTGTTTCCAAGAGGAATGCATATCTATGAAACTATACAAATGTACAGTGGTGAAATTACTAAACCAGAGAAGAGGCAGAGAAGAGGGACATTCTTTTTTTTTTTTCTCTAGGGTTTTCTGAAACAACTAGATTATGATCAAGTCCCATTTGAAGGTACTCAATTGCATTTTGAAGAGCTGAAGTTTAAGGTAGCTATTCCCTTTGCATAATTAAAAGAAATCAATGAAATTCATTACAAAAAAGAAAAATGTTCCCCCAAAGAACATCTTGCAAAATGAACAAGATGTTACAAAATGAGGATTGAAATTACAAAAGAGAAAGAGAAACAGTTCATTTAAGATAACCTAGTTATTGAAGTTCTGGTTTTAAGATTCTTTCTTAAGTAATAAAGGCATAATGTGGTTGTTTGGGCATTTCATTTTTAAGGTGTTTTTTAAATGAGAAATAAAATAAAATTATATGTATTTTTAAAATAAAGATACTCAATTCCTTTAGGAGAGTCAAGAGATTCTTTCCTTACACAGAACTTTCAGCACATAGAAAGAGTATCTGAGGCGTCAGAGTCAGCAAGTTGATCAAGAATGCATACAGTGGTTGCCCAATGATGTTCTCCCCACCCTTCCCCTTTTCAAATTCATTTGGCCTCATCTAGGCCAACTTGGCTTTGAACAAAGTCATTGAACCTTAAGCATCTACTTCCTCTACCCTTAGATTTCTAGAGCCCTATTTACACCAGTGGACTTCCCCAAACCTACTTTTATGTGCAGGTGGGAATCAACTAGTGTGAAACAGTAGATAAAGGAAACCTGGTATTAAACAGGATTCCCGATAAGGCAAACTCTTCCAACCACATGTTCAGGCACTGTGTCTCCAAGGTGCTTAGACTACCTGGGCTCCAATCCTAGCTACGCCACTTACAAACTGGGTGGCTTGCACTACATATTTTACCTATTTTTAGTTTGGTTCCATGTCTACAATTTCCCTAGGAAATAGGGATAGTAGAAGCATCTTTACCTCTTGGGGACTAAAAGAAACATTTCACGTCTATAGCAGGCATTCACTAGAGGTTAGCTCTTACCTTTATTATGAGAATGCTTGAAGGAAATAACCATGTATTTTTCCTTCTAGGGTTCCCCACAGTGCCTGATAGCAGTTCTTATACACAGTAGGCAATCAATAAATGATTGGCTTGAATCAAAACTCATTGAACTACAGAAAACTCTTTCAACTGATTAATCATTAGCTCTTTCTGTTTGGGATTTTGTCCAATATACTCATGATTAAGCCACAGGAAACATCATTGCATACATCCAAGACCATATGAGCACTCTCAACATATTTTATATACTTGCAAAGATACTCAAACTTTGATGTATTTTAAAATTTGCTACAAATAGCAGCTTCATGAATAGCTATTAATTGGGTGTAAGAAACTAAGCGTTTCTATCACAATGACCTCTGTTGTCCCCTCATATTCCCTCAGAAGACCAGTTGACCACACACACTCAAGGAAGTCACTGTGCTTCTAACAGAGCATCATCATACCTAGAAACTGAAGGTGTGACATAAAGTACTTGGCCCTGAAGTTTAAACACTCACTCAGCTCCGTGGATGGCAAGACCAATGAAGAAGATCACAAAAAGATGGTGTGTGTACCAAAACACTTCAAAGTAAGACCTCCGGATGGTTTTGGTGGAAGAGGTGATAATTAATATGAGGCACAGTGTGATGACAATTCCAGTAATGCCTGCCAACCGAGTCACAGCCACATACAGGCCTCCTGCAGGATTCTATAAAATACAAATGCATATACACATTTTTGTAGGCTTTCAAATGCAGGACTAGCTATATATAAAGTGTCCAGAATATAGGGAAATACATATTTTCATTCCCTCTTTACATAATCCTAAACAGCCCTCACAGAGGGATACAGACTTGGAATAGATATTTCTCAATTTCAAAATGTCTTACATGGTTCAGATGTCATAAATAATATAAATTGATATACTGAAATAGTTCTAAGGGAGTATCAAATAAAGGAAATCATTCTACAATAAGATGACCTAAAGGGGGCTCAAGATCTTTCTCCCTTTTATTTGCAAAAGGCCATGGGTGACTGCTACTTCTTTACTTATTAAAGATTTAGTCCCATTCTACTCCCTTGTGTCTTCTAGAAAGAAATTTAGACACACAATCTTAAAAGTATACCCGACTTCTGACTACACCTGATCCAGAGCAAATCCTTGCTTCCTTAAGCTCCTCCCAGATCATTTAACACAATTCCAGTTCCTATAACAAGCCTTTCTTAACATCCTTCTGAGATCCCCCAGACTTCCTCATGGTGTATGGTCTCTCTTGCTGCATTAAGTAATAACTCCAACTTTGTTTGACTACCTGTGTATTCCTGGCTTTCTGTTGGGCCTTGCCATGGGTGAGCTTGAGTTACTCCAGGCTCCACCCACACATATTCTTACAGGTAAACTTAAGGAACTGAAAAATATCTAATGACCTTCCACATGTGGGTTCAGGAATGTGGGAGATAATTTCTCTGTACCCACTTTCTTAGAACCTACAGACTTGTTTCTCTGATAGTCAACTTTTGTGGTTCTGGCCAAGCGAAGTTCTTAACTCATTAAAATCTAGTCCTCAGTTTCAATGGCCTATGGAATATAAGAATCAGGAAACAAGAGGCTTACCGGGATTCTCTCTCGAGCAAAATTGAGGTAAGTTTCATCAGGCTTATCTCCAATGTTAGACAGTGCTATTGAGTAAGAATCAGAATTGTTGACTCGGGCATTTACACACCACTCCACGTTAAATAGATGTGCAATGGTGTGAATCGCTAAAGAGGGCAGAGAAGAAAAACAAAGAGGGTGAAGGGAATGAACAATTTTATTGTAGGCTGACTTTGCCTATAGCCCAGACTCCATGATAGGTTACACAGAAATATAGGAATGGGCCAGGACACTGATAAACAAAAACTAGGTCTCCAGTACCAGAGAGGCAAGCAATTCTAGTGGGTAAGCTATTCTCTAGTTGTGTGAGCGTAGGCAAATCACTTAACCCCTCTGGCCTTGATTTCCTAATTTGCAAAATGAAGGTATTGAACTAAATGATCCTAAAGACCTAACCAAGTTCTAAGATTCTACAAAATAACTTTGGTCTCTGAGGATATTGAGATGCCCTCTCATTGTCTTTCTTCCCCTGATATATTTAATGTTCAAACATAAAGACTCTCATGTAACATATGCCTTTGGTTGTTCTGTTCACCTGTATGACATAACTCCAGAGAGAGAGATGACAATGTTATATTGAACTGATAAAACCAATGACCATAAAAATGAATCTCTTTAAAAAAATAATGCCTTCTTTACTTAACAAGCAGGACTTACTACATGCCAAGCACTTCTTTAAATGCTTTATAATTACTTAATCCTTATGAGTAAATGATTTAGGTAATATTATCATCTTATCTTATAGATGAGGAAGTTGAGACACAGATTACTTTAAACTTTTGTCCAAGATCATCAAGCTAATGAGTACCATGGTTAAGAATCACACCCAGGCAGTTTGGCCCACAAATCTGTGCTGTTAACCATTGCTTCCTAACAAGATTTTATGATACATTTCACTTTTGAAACATTTTATTTTCCACAGCTGAGAAAAACTGCATGAGCTGACAGTAATCAGAGGGGAGAGGGGAGGGAATTTCAGGGGAAAAGGGGAAGGGATTATAGGAACAAGTATTAAGGACACATGGACAAAAACTAAGGGGGGTGGAAATGGGAGGGAGGTGGGGAGCACAGGGGGAGTGGACTGGGATGGGAGTAAAAGACAGAAAACTGTACTTGAACAACCAATAAAATAAAAATAAAAACAATTTAAAAAAGAAATTATATTCATGATTTCCTTACATTATTGCCAATATTGCATTAGAAAAATTTTAACTTTCCCAATCTGAATAATGACACTTCATTATTGCTACAATTTGTATATCATTTGATGAATTCAAAAGCCACAGTGTATCTTTTTTGATTAAAAAATAAAAAAGAAAGCCTGCATGATCCCAGTTGAAAGTCTGCAATCTAAGCCTGTCTTACTCAGGGACAAATGCCTTAAAGGCAGAGTAAAAATCTCTTTTTTTCATCACTGTGTATGTGTACATGCCTCTTGTCTGCCACATCAATTATTTATTAAGTGACCTAATAGAGATTTGATAAGGGTTCCAGATATACCCCTTCCTTTCTGTTTTTTTTTTAGCAGTGTTTAATTAGGGTATAATTGACTTACGTAAGTTTCAGGTGTATAACATAATGATTTGATAGTTGTACATATTGCAAAAGGATCCATCACCACACATCATTACAGAATTATTTCCTAGTTATGGGAACTTTAAAGAGCTACTGTCTTAGCAACTTTCAAATGGAATATGAAATATAGTTTTATTAACTATAGTTGCCATGCCAGATATAACCCTTCTTGTGCCAATACCACCACCTTAATAGTTGTAATAATAACACATTATATATACATTTAAACACATGTATACCTATTCTATGTGTATATATATATAAACAATAATAATACATAAAGTGTTTAGCTGACAAACTCTATTTTAAGGAGTTGTTATAAGCTGTGGCCCCTCTAAGATTACTACAAGAAAGTCAGGACTCTACATGTCCCAAGAAAAATTTTTTTAATGAATGAATAAAAGCTCTCATATGTGGACTGACAAACATTTTTGATAATAAAAAGGGTGAAAAGAGGTTAAGACATTGGGATTTTATCAGAAGAGCCCAAGATAAAAAAGTATTAATACCTGAAGAAATAAATCCTAATATTGGGATGGTGGAAAGAGGGGTAAATAGTTTTTAACAAAACTCATTAAAAATACAACATATCTAATCACTACTTAATATGCTTATGAAAGTTTACCTCTTATTTTTAAAAGTATCTAAGAATAGAGAGAACTCTCTGGTTCTAATTTTTCTTTGCAGTCTCAAATATCTTAATAAACCTACCAGTGTGAAGTGCAATCATCCATGCCACCATTTTATGAAAGGTGAGGTTCCTATCCAGTTGTCTTCGAATTCTTGTTGAGCAACACTTTGGATTAAGAAGAAAATAATAAAATAGGAATTGTTAATAAGGTTTTCTCTGTTCCAGGCACTAGGTACATAGCACCTTAATTCTCACAACCATCTTAAAAACTATTTCATTCTACCCATTTGACAGATGAGAAAACTGAGGCTCAGATTGATGCAGTCATCTTCCCAATGTTAAAGGGCCAAGAAATGGCATAACTGGATTAACCAGTATATTGATTTTATGTCCCCATACTAGTGACATAAAAAGTCTCTCCAGAAATCCATTGATTAATTGTATAAAATATGAATTTGGACAGAAAACATCTAACCACATAGTTTCTAGTTCAGATTAATTTATTATAAATAGAGGCTATAGAAATTAACAAAGGACTGGCCTGCCCTCAAAGACCTGGCAGTCTAATGAGGACACAGACAAGTGAACAGTTCTACAAGCGAATAGTTTTAGAACAACACCCTCATCGGATGTACACTACAGGAGGAGAATAAAATAGTCCACTTGCCTATGTTGATGGAGACAACATCACAAGGTACATCATTAACCAAATAATAACAGAAGAAGAAACAATAGGTGATATTTACAAAAAGATTATGCAAAATGCCGCTTTAATTGTTTTACATGCATTGACTCATTTCATTCTTACACCATTCCTATTAGGGAGGTACCATGATTATCACTACATAACAGGTGAGAAAACAAAGGTATAGAGAGGTTACCTTGCCTTAGGTCACATAGTTAATAAGTGGCAGTGCTGGCATTTAAACTCAGACTGTGTGATGCCAAAGATATCAATAGTCTGATATTTCATAGCTTATATGATTACTTTGACATTAAAAATAGTATTTTGCACCCTGGTTGGTGTAGCTCAGTGGATTGAGTGCAGGCCTGCAAACTAAAGGATCACGGTTCAATTCCCTGTCAGGGCACATGCCTGGGTTGCGGGCCAGTTCCCGGCAGGAGACGCACGAGAAGCAACCATACACTGATATTTTTCTCCCTCTCTCCTTCCCTTCCCCTCTGAAGATAAATAAATAAAATTTAAAAAATAGTCTTTTGCTCAATACATTAGTGGAACTGTCCTCACAACATATGTAAGAAGATGTGGGTTTGAACCTGGACTCAGAACCTGGTTTATAGTTTAACCAGAGCTTTACCCTCTTGAAAACTGGTCAAATGTTCCCTGTGGCTGCTTTGTGCCTGAGACTAGATGTACTGCCATAGAGATTCAGAGAACTTTTAAGGAGAGCTGAGTGAAGTGCCAATCCACCCTCCACCCCTCATAAAACACCTTAGGTATTATAAATATCTAGTCTAAACATATTCAATTTAAGTATAGGTGTGTTTAATATTTGGCTTACTTATTTTTAACAAAATGCTCTGATTTCATAGAAAAGATATAACTGTATGAAAAACTGTGCTTACTCCACTGTCTCTCAGTTAGCTATATCTAGGGAGGGCAGGCTGCTTAGACCAGGATGGCAGATTCCAGGAACTGTAGAAATACTAGTAAATAAGTATTGAGGATTGAGGACTTCAGAAAAAGGAAAAAAGAATTAGCCTTCTGTGACCCAGGCAGATTACCCATAATCATTACATCATTTAATATAATAAGCTAAATATGATTGTCCTCATTTTAGAGATAGCAAAACTAAAGCTAACTCTTATATTCCTTGGATCCAAGTCTATTTGTCTTTAAGGTTCATGCCTTTTCCACCAAACCAAATGTAAAAATATAGGCATTATTAGTCTACCTGTCTGAAAAACCAAAACCAAAGTTTTAAGTGTAAGTACTCTATCTGGAAGGTGATCACACAAAACAAGGTTAGGGAAAGTAAGGCTAGGAAAGAAAGGAAACCTATAAAGTGTGTGTTATATCAACTATCACTATCATATCATATATCAGTACACTCTCTGATCAGAGACTGTGTAGAACATGTCCCAGAGTTTTGCATTCTGTTTTATTTTTCCTGAGGAGCTAGGAAGCTTGATACTCATCTGCCAACTTCCATCTATCACTGGCTGAGGGCTATACTCAGAGCATCAGCACCCTGGCAATTCAGGTTTGTCCCAGGCTGAAAGAAAGATGGCTGAAAGAAAATCATCAGGCAAAGAATGACTGGGGCTTCCAGAAGGCAGTTCCCAATGTACTGGAACTGTCAGTGTGGAGGGAACATGGATGGGTGCCATTGGCACCTGCTACTGTAATGAAGTGACCATCCACGGAGTTCAGCACTGACTCAGGCTCTCAAAACAAGGGTTTTCGGTTTGAAATCACTTATTTTACATACCTGTTGGTTAAAAAAAAATTGACTGTCCTTGTTTTCTTAAATAGCCTCATTGCCTTTTGTATTTATTTCAAATTCTTGCTGTGTTTTACTACTTTATATTCTCTATAATTTTAAGGAAATATTTTTTCCTATTTCCCAATTGTTTCTTAGAGTTCTTGTGGTAATTAGAAGTCTCAGATGATACCCGATGACCTTATATAATCTTCTCTCCTTCAGTGTGAGTGGGACTTGACCTATGAATATGATGGAATGCCACTCCTGTGATTCTCTTGCTTTACGTAGCAAATGGGACTTCACAGAGATAAAGTAATCAATTGGCGTTATGAGAGATTATCTGGGTGGGCCTGACTCAATCACAAAAGCCCTTCAAATCTGGGTTTTTAAATTAGAGCTGGAAGAAGTCAGAGATTAGAGGCTTGAGAGGGGCTTGATGCACTGTTGACGACTTAAAGATGGAGGGGACTGTTACCAAGCAAGGACTTGTTACTCAGTGTGCAAAGAAGTTAATACTATGGCATTGGCTTTTGAGAAAAGGCTTTTATCTTCAAGTCAACTGGCAAGGAGACAAGAGGCAAGGCTCAAATCTGGCTCCCCAATCCAGGGCTCAGGGTGGAATTTTAAGGAGTTTCAGCACCAGATCTTCTTAGATGATGGACTCTTCACTTCTGTACCCAGGTTCCTGTCATGTCTTGGTCCTTTGTTTCCATGGTGGGGTTGGGGGAGGGGAGCAGTTAAGGATTCCCAAGTGCTACTTGTGAGTGGTGTTCACAAGCGTTACTCATAAGTAGTGTAAACTTTGGTTCCAGGTCTTGTTAGAGACAGGATAGGACCAGTTTGAACTGGATCTGCAGTTACAGGGCCACATGACAAGGAATGCAGGGGATCTAGGATGCACAAGTGGCCCCTAGATGACCATCAGCAAGTAAACAGGGACCTCAGTCCTACAACTGCAAGGAACTGAGTTTTGCTAACAAGAGTGAGCCCGGAAGAACATTTTTACTGAGTTTCCATATGAGAATTTGGCCCACTTGACACCTGGATACCCAACTACCAATGCTGAATATCTGACTTGCAGAGCTGTGAGCTAAAAAATTGGGGTTGTTTTAAACCATTGAATTTGTGGAAATTTATTACACAGTAATAGATAATTAATACAATTGTTAGTGGAGGTTGGGACATAATTGAAGTGCTACAAACAAAAGAATGAAAAAGTGGGGTCAGAAAGCAGTACTGAATTACACTTCAGAGAACAACTTTTGCCATGAGATATACCTGTGTTGCATCCTGACCCTACCACCTAGGTGTGAGGTGTTGAATAATTTACTCAGTTTCCCATTTCCTTACCTATATACTTATCGTAATTCTTTCCTCTTAGGTCTGTTTCATAGATTCATTGAGAAGTATTTAAAAAATATTTGATTTTATTGCATCATTATTAAACTTCTCATTTAATATGGCTTGGCTCCTCAACTAGAAGGTAAGTTTCCCATCCGCATAGTAATATATAATGTACTTTTTAAAATTATTTAACAATTATTTATTTAAATGAATTACATTTTCACTATCTTAGAATCTAAGGTAATTATTCTAAACCTACAGAGATGTATTCACCCACATAGCTACACTTGCCACACTGTTTTCTTTTCTACATCCTGACAAATCATTTTGAAACTCTGGGGATTTCTGTATGCTAAATCCTATCCTTCCCCATTTTTCTCAACAAAGCAGGCTGAGTTTTTACCCCTATTTTTCCTGGGGTTGGCCAACCTTTCATCTTTCTTTCTCCAGGAAACCAGAAGGATTATGAAGCAAAGTCTAAATTATTGAAACCATTAGAAACTGAACAGAAGTTCTGTGGCTGTTTAGTTTGCATAGTGTCCTACTAATGAACCCTTGAAGTTACAATGTCCCTGCCATTTTTAGCATAGGTTATTCAACATTCTCAAACATACATATATATGATGAACTTTCTAAGACCATAATACCACAATAGGACAGTTTTGAGTTTAGGTGGCATGTAGGAAAGTGAATAGGCTCTGGGGGCACAATGACCTTTGTTTGGATCACAATACTCCCATTTAATTTCATCTTCACCTCACTGGCCTAATATGCAGATTTCATGAGTGAGGTTCATGAAGACTCAGTAAGTGACAACTATTATGATTTCCAACGTTAGTCACATCATGCTCACTCACTTTAATCCCTATCAGTAAACTCAGTTTCATTTGGAAAATGTACATTTTAGCCTGGAAAACCCAGAAGGAAGGATATACCCCATCTGTAAAAGAATGTTGCTTGTTGCTAGTTTTTTAAAACAATATATAAATATATATAACATATAATATATAATTTATATTATATTATATTATATTATATTATATTATATTATATTATATTATATATTACATATATATTATTTTTTACATACAGGTCTTTCTGGTTTCAGAGCTGAGCTTCACTGCAATTTGAAGAGAAGCCTCATGTCATCCCTGTCTTTAGAGCCTTTCATGAAGATTTTCCCTCCTGGGCTACAGGAAGCCTAAAATCAGCCATTACAACAGGCACACTACTCATGGGGTATGGTAGCTCAACGGCAGTGCAATTTGGGCCTATGGGGTAATGAGGATTTCCTAATGGGCCATCCTGGTGAAAACACTGCCTATTTCTCAGGGCTTACTTCCTCTAAATACACAGTATTTGAATAGGGAAGGGGGGAGGAATAAAAATGAATCATGTCTCTTTAAAAACAAAATGCTACAGAGCATGAACTTCATTTAGCAAATGTTCACTGGGCACCTATGGCATATCAGATACTGTACTTTGCAAGTGGCTCATTAGTAAAGCTTTTAAGCAAATGAAAGTTTACCTCTGTGGTTTCTTGAGTTGAAACATTATTTTAAAATCTTTGTAATCAATGTCTACTGTTACTTGTACTCCGCTAATTCTATATTAGTAAATCGAGTGTCGCATTGTTCTTGAAAAAAATTCCCCTTAGGATCAATGTGAATTTAGTATGACTGGGAAAATTGAGGCAGATTTCAAAGCAACTTCTCCTTGTTACTGACAGTTTAGACCACTTCTTTCCTTTCCCAAAATATTCTGTGATTGCCAAATTACTTATTACCTCCTCAGCTATACTTTCAAGGCCCTAGTTTACCAACAAAGCTCCAGCTTCCACTTCAGCCTTATCTCAGGTACCTGTCTTTTACATTAGCTACTTTCCAATCAAACTAGATTGCTTGTTGTTCTCTTCTAGAAATTATCCCTACTTAATAGGTCATTTTTAAAAGCTAGTTAATATTTAAAACATACATTTTATTAAGAGAGAAAGAAGAGGCTACTAGACACTAATGAGCTAGTGGAAGAGGTCCCACCAGGGTATCAATCCCTAACTTTGGAAGAGCTATTCTGGTGTGGTTAGGAATGGCAAAAAAAGTGCAAAAGGGAGCCAGAAGTCATGCTTATTCAGGACTGTTAAGAATATGATTTCCTCGCCATTTCCTGTGCTTTTGCCCATGCCATGTTCTCCAGGTAGCATGTCTTTCTCATTTACATTTCCTAGAGGATTATTTTATTCTTATATACCCATATCTTATGTCACCTTCTCCAAGAAGCCTTTGTTCATCCTCTGCCCACCTGATATAACTTCCCATCCTTTGATTCATTGTAGCTCCTTATTCATAATATTCTGTGGAACCCATTTATTTGAGTACCATGTGTAGATACTAACTTCCATGTTTCTCATCTTTGTATAATAATATCAATAAAAAATTTGTGTACCATTTTACAGGTTACAAAAGTACTTTCTACATAATATTTTTTCCTTCTAGCATCGTACACTCCAGAGCTCAAGAAATTGTTGAATTGAGAGTGAAAGGAGCCCTGGGCAATTGGAAAGCTCTGAACTCCTCAATTCCTCAGGCCTAACACTTTTTAATCACATTCATTATAGCATGACTCGTTGCCCATTAGTTCCATCTGCTTGGGATGTTATGCACAAAAGAGATTTTCTCTGACTTAAAAATTTTGCAAAACATAGCACTGTAGGATTAATTTCTAGATTTCATGTCAGTCTCATAAAGCTCTGTTTATATACATATATATACATATTACATTTTGCATGTCTGTGTGTGTGCGCATGCACATGGGCTTTATTGTTATTATTAAGGTGTAGATTGATTGGTTGTTTTTTTAATGCCTGTTTCAGGTTAAATGGTTGTCCCAGGGAGCTTCATCAACAAGTTATATAGAAGCAAACTACAGAACCAAGCATGGCTTGGCTCATGAATTTTCTACAGGTGCTGAAATTCTCACAAACCATTTGTTTTCTTTTTCTAAGAAAGGACAATTAGCTTGATGGCCTTTCAAACTTTGAGGAACTCAAATTTTGTAAATGTTTGTTCTTACCGCACTGGAACCCCTGAGGAAGGAGAGCAGATTTCGACATACTGGCAACAATATCAGCATGCAGTTGAAATTCAGGCAGGCTGCAGGGGCCCTGGCCAATGCCAGTGCTCGCTAGAAGAGGGAGTAGGGTGGTCAGCACAGAACTCCTCACCCAGTTCCCCAAGGTTCCCAACATAAGGCCTGTACACCAGAGACATCCAGTTGTCTGGAAAGGAAGGTCCTTCTGAGCCAAAGGTTTACACCTTAGGGTCTGCTAGAATATTTTGTTTTAATCTGGGCCTTACCCCCAACCCCAACATTTTTAATGAAAATTTCAAGCATAAAGAGAATTTTAAATCATTTCATATTGAATATTATTTATCCATCTCCGCATTCCATCTTTTTTTACATTTTACTATGCTTGCTTTATCCCATATCTACCCATCTATCCATCAATTTACCCATCACTCTGTCCATCCATCAACACATCTTACTTTTGATGCATTTCAAAGTAAACTGCAGACATCAGTTTGCTTCCCCCTAAATACTTAAGCATGCATATCATTAACCCCAGTTCAGTATAAAAACTGGGGTTTTTGAAGAAAGTTCTCTTAGCACTTAGACTGACCTTAAACCTAAGTTGGTATGGTATAATGCTTTGGTATTATAATTGTTCCTTGAAACACATAAGGAAGTTGCATATTTTGAAGGGGAAAAACAATGGGAAATCATCTTTCTCAGCATCAACCTGAATAGGTTAATAACAACCATAATATAATATAATGATATAATTATTTATATATACGATTTTACTATAATTATAATTAGTATTATTGAGTAACGAATGCATGGTTTCAGCATGATGTAGCAAATAATATCCTCTGAGGGGTAGCTATAGTTGTAATTATTTTCACCTGTGATGAAGAAGAGACCTGGGAGTTCATCAAAACTGAGAATGGCTAATGTACCCAAGGAAAGTTGGAAACCTTCACTCTGCTAGTCTAATCAATGAATGCAACTCTTGGGAAAATCCCTCAAAGGTTCCATCTGTAGGAAGAGGCTCATTTCCTGAAAATCATTTCATAACATGCCACTAGGAGCAGGGTTCTCCATGCACAAAAGTGGTAGGAATCAGATGATTTAAAGAATGTGAAAAGTCTCACTCGTCCTAACTGCATCATACCTGGATACATCTCTCCAACCTACCCTTAAATTCCAGAGCCAGTATTAGATTTCTCCTTTAAGCTAAATGCTTGTCCAGTGCTTTTTGGGAGGGAAGGGGTGCTGCTGGGACCCCTGCCATACGTTTGCTTTTCCCACACTAGAAGACCCTAAGACTCTTGTCTGGGTGTTGCAATGGAGGGAATGAGGCTGATGGTGCTATTTGGGTTGGTCAGAATATTTACTGAAAATGCTAAAAGGAATATGAACATTAACATTTGATCAAAATATGAGCCAGTCAATATTGCATGAGGTGGAACTTATACTTACCCCAAGAAGTTTTCGGGTGTAAAAGAACTTAGGTGGAACATCATAAACCTGGTAGTACCAGACAAAGAGGAAGACGTTCAACCCCAGCCATACCAGCTGCAGAAACAGAAACCGTTGCATGAAGTTTTCACATTTCGACAGCTGGATTTCACACAAGACTGGTTTCAAGTCCAGCCTTTGAAACAGGTGGTTACAAAGATGGGTGTAACCATCTTACAGCCAGTTCTTTCTTAGAGCAGTGACACTACTCTGTAATTGACCTTTACATCCTGTGTCATTCCACAGGATTGTTTTACTCTTTGGCCACTATGCCAAGTTACTATTAGTCTATCTCCCCTTCTTTCTTTCTCCTCCACTTTTTTCTTAATGTTATATAGACGATAGCATGTGACTCTTCTTAAAAAAAGAAGGGAAAGGAATATGTTGTTATGTTGTCCCCCATACCTGTAAGACTCCATGTTCTACTCTCACAGGTGCCGACCAACTCCCTCCACCACACCATCCAACCATAGCTAGTGGGGGTTTCATCAGCTAAAATGTCAAGCCTTTAATCCATAGATTTTCAACTGGTGTTCCTCAAGAATTTTTAAAATATGCAATACTTAACTATTTAGCCAGGGGCATTGACCTCTTTTCCCTTAGATTGTCAAATAAAAAAAAAAAAAAAACATCCCTGGCTGGTGTGGCTCAGTGGATTGAGCACTGGTCTGTGAAACAAAGGGTTG
This sequence comes from Carollia perspicillata, assembly GCA_004027735.1. NCBI lineage: Eukaryota > Metazoa > Chordata > Mammalia > Chiroptera > Phyllostomidae > Carollia > Carollia perspicillata. The sequence continues at coordinate 81,729 of PVKM010000223.1, forward strand.
CTGGTTCGATTCCCAGTCAGGGCACATGCCTGGGTAGTGGGACAGGACCCCAGTAGGGGGCACATGAGAGGCAACCACACATTGATGTTTCTCTCCCTCTCTCCTGCCCTTCCCCTCTCTCTAAAAATAAGTAAATAAAATATTTTTAAAAAACTTTAAAAAAAGACAACAGCCAACACAACAATAGCCATCCAGTGTGAATGAATCAAAATTACACCTTTTTTTTGTCATATTGGCAAAAAAGCATAATCTATTTATGGGTGTTGCTGCAGAATTACAGTGATTAGCTTATGTGTGCCATGAGATGAAAAAGGTAAAAATTGCTGCTTTAGTTCTATTTGGTAACTTTTGCTTACTGTTTGAAGAAGTGTTATTGAGCTTGAATGAGGATGTGAGGGGCAGGAGCTTTTTTTAAAAAATAGACCTTTCTAGATTGTGACTGCTTATTTAATCTGAAGCACTGACTACATCAATCGGTGACACTGCCCAGTCCTCTACCTTTAGCCCCATAGTAATCTTTTCTTAACTGTGCTTTGAAGCTATTAAATGTCCGTAGACAGTTGAGAATAGTCTCTCTTTAAAAAGAAGGTACTTCTCTGTTTCCTACCCTTGTGATTCTTACTCTTGCTTTTCTTGCTGTGCCTTCACTTTCAAGTATGTGAGTGTATAATTTAGAAGGAAGTCATTTCATAGGGAAAACTGTGGTAATATCTAAAAATATAATTTGAACTTGTTTTCTGTGGGAGCAACCTGTTCGTAAAATGGTGATAACTCGAGTTAACAGCTCTAAGTCCTCAGAAGAATTCTATATACATAAGAATGTTGGCTTGGCATATTTTTAAAATGACAAAATATGTGTTCTTTCAAATATATTTTGCCATTGAGTTCTCTCTGTCTTGAAAACTCAAAGACTCAATATTTATTCATGATAAATTCTTTCAAAAGTTCAGTTTATGAATTCTCTTTAACATCTATATAATGCTTTCATTAGATATTTGGAAAGGCTAGTTATAAGTCACATTTCTATCTTCCCAATTGTCCATGATTGCTTTGCTGAGTGCAGCATCATAAAATAATAGTCGATCTTTGTTATGTTAAAAACTAAAGAAATCAAGTTATCTATTTGAAAATTAGCTATATCTTTACTTACAAAAATTGTTTCTCAAGATAAATTAAATTTATTTATATCTAGTCATATATAGTATCTATTAATATACACTATATATGAGCCTAGATATCTAATTTTAATGATTTCCCTTGGATTTTTATAAACCTTATAAATAACACAATTTACCCCAGAGATAAGAAGGCACTTTAAAACAAAAAGATGAGAACACCAATCATTTTTATACAATTACTGAACTAAAGGTTAATTTCCCACACATGTGGTATTGTTGTGCTTGTTATTTGGAAAATCATATAAAATTTCTATTGCACATTTTTAAAGTGTTATAAACACATAAAAAGTAGAAATTTATCTTGGAGTAAACATTAATAAACAACTCAGACTCAGTGATCATTAGCATGAAATATCTTCTGCTCCCTCTGTGAAATGCTAAATAATTTAGTACTCCTAAAATTCAAGAAATAAACCAGGTGAAAGCCCATAGTTACATTCTTTCCAAAAGTCAGTTTGGAAGAATGGACTTAATCAGCTCACAAATGAATGCATGTTAACACAGTAAATCAGTTTCAATAAGTATTATCAAAGAAATAAAATGAACAAACAAAAAAGCTTTTCTCTATTTTAGTTCCCAAGAACCTACACAAGTCAGAGAATTCAAAATGTATCTCTCATGGATACTTACAATGACAAAGATGGAGAGTCCCTCATTCACAGCCCAGTTCCCCATGGTGGCAAAGGTTTACTGTCTCGTGTCTGCCTCTCTTTTCTGCTGTGCTTCTTCTGCCCATGAGGAAATGAAAACAGCCCCTTGGGGCAATCTGTTTCCTTTTCTACTATCAGAAATTAGCTAATCATTGGTCAACTGAAAAGCTTGTTTTCATAAAAAAAAATTCAATCTTTGAACCACAAAAAATTACAGAAAAAGAGTCTGTAATGATCTAATCACAACTAAATATAGTGGGAAATAAATGAAACTTATTTCTACCATGGAGAGACAAATAACAGTGTAACTCATGGGATTTATTTACACATTTAATTAACTTTTTAATTAATCTGCTATGAATTAGAATTTTTTTCAAAAAGTCACCCAACTAGCCATGTCTTCATGCTAGGGGAAAAACATTGAATAGGTGTGGTATATTTTGACAGGCTGGAGCAGCATTTTCAATTGTGTTGAGAAAATAATAACAATAATGATTGTCAATATTTATAGAATGCTTACATTGTGCTAATTTTCTAAGATATGTATGTGTATATGTACACACATATACATATAGAGGCACACATATATGTGTGTATATTCATATACACAAAGACACACATATGTAAATTCAGTATGTGTAATTCATTTGATTATAACAATTCAACCTATATAATGTAGGTTCTATTATGATTATTATATTTCCAAATGAGGAACCTGAGATTCAGAGCAGTTAAGCTGGCAAAAGTCATGCAGTTTAAAAATAGTGGAGCTAGAATTTGAAACACAAGGAATTTGGCTGTACTTTTAACCATGCAACCAGAAAAAAAGCCTGACTGTGTCAACCCCACCCAATATCACTCCAAATACAAGTATAGGAAATGAAAATATAACAAATATACCAAAAATGTTAGGATGATTATATTATTTCCAGGCAGATATGATGTTCTCTAGGTCAGGTATGTAAACAGGGTCAAAACAAAAGTAGGTCAGATGTGGTAGATGCCAAAATCCAGATTTCGCATTTTTCCTGACTACTACCCAGTCTTCAGAACATGAAAGGAATGGATCGCAAGACGGCAACCTCACTATGAGATCAAACTTCACTAATTCCACAAAGGTGGTTGTACAACACCTATACTTACTAGAGAGGTAAAGGAAGAAATTGGAGGAACAAAGGGGAATGAGAGAAGTAAAAAAGAGAACAAGAGGCATGAACTCCTTTGGTTGTTGTTTATGAACAACTTGAGACAGCCTCCAGAATTATGACAATTGGTAAAGCAATGTTATTTTTCATTTTTAGTATTTATTTTTACTTTATTATTTTAATTTAATCTTTATTGTATTTTTTCATTATCTTTTAGTCCCCTTATACCCCTCTCCCTTCAGAATCACTGCAGTGTTGTCCCTGTCCATGAGTCCTTTCTCCTTTGCTCAATTCTTCCACCTCCTCAC
>PVKM010000223.1:85109-112754 GCA_004027735.1 Carollia perspicillata
TGGACACTTGGGCTGCTTCTATATCTTGGTGATTGTAAATAATGCTGCAATGAACATAGGGGTACTTATGTTCTTACAAATTAGTGTTTTGAGTTTCTTCAGATATAGGCACAGAGGTGGGATAACTGGGTCATAAGGCAGTTCCATTTTTAGTTTTTTGAGGTTTCTCCATACAGCTTTCCACAGTGGCTGCACTAGTCTGCATTCCCACCAATAACACAAAAGTGTTCCCCTTTCTCCACATCCTCACCAGCTCTTGTTGTTTGTTGATGGTAGCCATTATGACAGGTATGAGATGGTATCTCATACTTAACTGTGACCTTCTCCATTGCTCTTGGATAATATGTAACCCACATAAAGGACCATTGACTTCATGGCTCCATTCCACACAGATAAATTCAAAGAAACACAGTCAAATCATGTGCCAGTTATTTGTGTCTGCTTTGAGATCTATTCCCTACCTTTTCCCTTGCTCTGCTCTGTTTCAGAGACAATTGTTTTTGCCAGACACCTAAGGCTCTGGCTTCTAGTATGTTCAGCCTAAGTGGAGGATGACGAGCAGAAGAGAAGCCAGAGTGTTTCTTCCCCTGGCTTTCTGCTTCAAGTGACATCTCTGGACTGGCTGCATTTTCACTGAGGCTCCAGCTACCACTAGTCAGCCTTTGTCTCTGTAGCATGAGCTCCTGCTGGCCATCATCTTTGTAGTTCTAGCTCCTACCAGATGGTACTGGCTTCTGGGGTTGAACAAGCTTGTAACCACTTCCTGTAGTTGTTAATATTTATGTTGTCTCTGCACCCATGTTGGGATTTTCTACTTTCCCATCAACCATGTAACAATTCCTCGCATAAAATTCCCTCTGTTGAAATATGGTGGCTTCTGTTTTCTGACTGCACTTTGCCTGAAACAAAAAGTAATTAAGATATGTACTCATTTTCTCATGTACTTAAAGAAGTGAGGCATATATGGCTAATGAGTAATAAAATACCTTAAAAATCTGTTCTCTGTATCTAGGGCACTCTCAAACTCTTTCATAGGGAAGACTAGTGCTCCACCAAGCTTTGAAACTTATTAAAGTCTTCTCTCTACTTTCTCCCCTTTTCTCTTTCCCAGACTACTGGTCTATCTTCTCTTATCCCATCTAGGTCTTCAAGTTCCTCCCACATTTTTTCATCTACCTCCTTTGACCTGTGCTCTGCTGGAGAGGCAACAGAATGGGGGTCATGAATATTTGTATACTAGGAAATAATGTTCCTTGTTTCACATAAACCTATTTCAGAACATTTTCCAACTCCCTTCTTCTCCACAATTTGAGAATTTAAAAAAAATCCAAACAGTTTCCCTGGGTAATCAATCATTCTCTCCCATTGCTTCTTTTCCTTTCTTTATAAAAGTAAACACAGGTTTGTGAGTAGAGATTTCTTGACAACCTTAAGAACCTCAGTCAGTTTTACAGCTGGAGGAAGAAAGATCAGTTGCAATGAAGAGTAAAATCTTTCTTTTATAGAAAGTGACTTCCTTTTTGAGAACAGTGTTCTAGTAAATTGTAATGTGTACTGCTATTGAGAAAACAGGTAGAGAGCTTGCTAAAGGCAACAGGTATTGGTTGACTGGTATTGACTCGACATGGAGAGTGAAGAAAATTGAACTTCTATGCATTAGCTAACAATTTATCTTCCCTGACATTTTTCCTTCCATTGGTTCCTAAGTGGTTACTGTTAAGCTAAATTGTGGTGAATGCCACCTTCTAGGTGGCAGTAAGGACCAAAAACCTCTAGCTTGTGACTGAAATCCTAAACACCTCTGCTTGAGAAAAAAGGGAGAAGCAAACACAAGTCCCCAGGAAATTCCCTGACTTTTCATCTTGAATATAATTCCATCTTGATTTCTAAAATGAAATTCTATGCAACAGAAAGAAAGAAGGAGCTCCTACTCTTTATGGCAGCATGGATGGGACTGGAAAGCATTATGCTAAATGAAATAAGCCAGGCAATGAAAGAAAGACATGAGTTATGTGGGTCTGCTTTCCTAGCATAAGGGTGACCAATGAAAAGACTTCATCCCCCTGGACACAGTGATTGTCCCAGGAGTGGGTACTTGATCTAAACAAGGCCAATTAGAATTATTTGATTGAGGAGTGAGTCGTTAGGGATGCTGAAGCTTTTCTCTCTTTGTCAATGATGTATGCCTGCTGCTGTCATAGATCCTTGTCTATTTCAATCCAGAGCTGAGATTTGAATCTGGGCCGTCTAATGTATTGCCACTTACTTGAGCCACCAGAACCATTTTGTAAAGCTGGGGCTTCACTGTAAATAATAAAATAATTTCATAGTATGGGCTGAGGTTCCCAAGGCCACTGAATTGAATTTGAAGTCTGCTATCTTGCTGTTGGTTTGCAACACATTGTATAACTGTTCCCCGCAAGACTGATCCGAAGAGCCCTTGATTTCCAGTCTCCTTCTGACAGCCTAGGTTTTGCTGACTGTTTCCTGCCATGACCATACACATGCAGAACTAGCTCAGCCCAAGAAGCCTTAAGAAGATTGTTGAGCAATAAGTGTTAGGTCCCTACAACAAGCTTCTGCATATTTTGAGTGGACCAAAAAAAAAAAAAAAAAACACATTGTCTGTGTCTCCTGCATCACTTTTCCTCACCCTAGGATCTATCTGAACTCTCATAGTCCACCTTGGGCAGTTAGCAAAGTCTCATCCTTGTGAAGACATTAATTGGTCATTTAAGTGGTAGCCAGGTGAGAGGATCAAGTGTCAGCTCCACTAGGAATGCTGGCATTGTAATAGGATTCTCTCTAAGAGAAAAGGCATATTCATTTCACATGACCCTGAGGTCTAGCTCCCAGGAGCTTTCAGCAAATAATGTCTGGTGTAACAAAACTAACAAGGTCTGATCGTTCGCTAATGAGAAAGTGAAGATGTTTTATGTAACCACGTGTAGTCTCATGCAAAATATCTGTTAACATACATAACCACAGTATAATTATAAAAATTAGAAAATATAACATGGGTACCATATTATTACCTAATCTACAATTCATAATCAGAGTTTAGTAACTATCCCAAAATACCCTCTTCGCAATTTTGTGTCTCCGCTCCAGGGCTCCATCTAAGATCATGCATGGAATCCAGTTGTCATCTATCTCTGGTCTCCTCTAATCAGGACCAGCTCCTCAGCCTTTATCTTCTTTCATGACTGCATCATATTTGAAGAACATAAACTCGTTGTTTTGTAGACTGTTCCTCTTTTGGTATGATACTTGTTCATTATTATATTTAGTTTATCCTTTTTTGGCAGAAATATCTTGGAAGTTATTGTGTCCTCAGCACATCATATCAGGAAGCACGTGATGTTGGTTTGTCACATTACTGGTGATGGCCTTGTTCTTAGGATATATACACAGAACTATTTAAGAATAAATGAAGCAACTTCTTCTCAAATGATTCAAAAAGAAATATAATATAAATATGATAAAATGTTAATAGTTGATAAATCTGGTAAATAGCACACTGGATTTTTTTATACTATCCTGATAACTCTTCTGCATGTTTGAAATTATTTTTAAATAATAAAGTTCTATAAGCTGCTTCAAATATAAAATTGGTTTATCTATTGTGTATATTCATTTAATAGGTTATGAAAGGCCCTTTATTTACACAGTTTTTTCTAGTCTTACGGATTTCATTACTATAATAATGTCTTTCTTTTATCCGTGTAACTATAAACATATATTTCTTGATGTCTCAGTAAACTTGATGTATAGTTGATGGGATTTTGTTATCTTATAACATTCTTTGCCTACTCATTTGTCCAGCATCTTATTATCCTAACTACCATGAACATTGTTAGGAAATCTGTCCTATGGAAAGAATAAACACATTTATTTCATAGCTGAAAAAATCTTATATATTAGAAGCTATCTTCATTGTGTACACTCTGGGAATTGGGGACAGAATTAGTTTTGGGGAGATGTTGTTCTTTTGTTAGGGAAGACACTTTGATGTGCTTCTTGGTAATTTAAAGTCACTGCCTGGTCTTGGGGGTTAGAGGTTGAGTTAGAGAAAAGCTAAACTGCTGAGTACAATAAAATGAAATGATGTTGTCCTTGAGTGGAGAAACTTATAGTATTACCTGATCTGAGACTCGCACTGGACATTATGGAAGAAAATGTGGTAGATAGAAGCCGTTCTCATAGAGATGAGAAATAGGCCCCAGAATAAGACAGAATATATGGCTCAAAAGAGGAAATGGCCAACAAGGGACTTACCCATTTATGGTGATGGTTTTAGAGAACAAGGATACACAATAATGATTTCTGGTTTTCCTTTTTCTATATTATAATTCCTTTGCGTTGTTTGTATGTCTTCACTAAAGCTGATTAACCAGCACATCACAGCATCAGCCTTGAATTAATGGTCATTCTTGGGGGATAAGTCAGAAGCTGGCCATGTGGTAAAATAGACTAGAAGGTATTTGGGAAAATATATTGGATTTCCAGGCATTATCTGGGTTTTGAGTTGTAGTGATTTGAATAATAAAAGGAAGAAAATTGCAGAGTCCTGAAGAACTTGATTATATACAGGAAAACAGAGTTCAGTTGCCACATATGGATCACATGGAATAAATGGAAAAACATATGTTGCAATAGTTTATTCAAGTTCAAAATGTGTGCCTACCTTTTACTGCAATAATCGTAAGGCAAATAATGATTCAGCAAAGAAAAGTCACTCACTGAAGATGAGGTGGATCAAGAATGAGAATTTTCCTATGTGCATACTTTCAAACTTTGCTAATTTAAGGATGATGTGCAGAAACAAATAAAACAGATAATATTTACTTTCATGTAATGAGATTATTAATTTGTGGTCATTTGTGAGATACTGAACTGCTTTCTTGAGACTGAGATCTCAATAATTAAGGGAGCCTAAGAAACTCAACCAATAAGGGTTCAAATGAACCATAAGATTTTATTTTCTCACTAATATAGGAAGACATCGGTGCACACTGAACTTGAAAGTACAGCTAAAAATGTGAATACTGCTGTCAGTTCAAGCAAGCAAAGATATTCGGACACAATTTGTTTATATAATTCACAGACAGCATTCGTTTCCATTATTAAACTTCCCTGGGATCAATCAATTAATGATTTTGAACAAAGGCAAACATTTCGGTGGAAATGAAATAATAATTTTTAAAAAGATCTTTAAAAATAAAAAATAAAAAAGATTAGATGGCTATAAATAACATTTAAAATTTCTTCATTTTCTTTTGAAATTTAAAGACCTATATCCATAAATATACAGTACAATTGAATTAAGTATCAGTTATGTCAGTGTGATTCAGTTTTAAAAGTATTAATTTGGCTTAAAAATGAAACATGCTCATTAAAACTGGCAGTGCCCATACTGCTATAGATGCCAAAAGTCTCATAAAATGTCTAGCAATGTGGCTCAGTGATAAACAATGCTTGGGTATCAGGTAACTATATATAATTGCTGTTATTAATGAAATTGCTGAAATCAAAGAGACACCATGGCTAATGCAAGCCCAGAGTGAAAATGAGGTGTTCTCTGGCTATATCCACTCCACATTTCCTAGGATATTTTAGCCTGTTAAATACCAGCATAGAAAGGATCATTTTAGACTATTCCAAAGATTTTCTCAAATTCCTTCTCTTCTGCTGTCTCCCAATATAAAGAATGAAAAAAACAAATATTAGGTCTCCCAAAGTGCCCCAACTTCCCAAGCTTCCTTACAGATGGCCTTAAAAATTCTTCCAGGTAGAAGGGAGATAAAGCATTACTGGGAAAGCTTTTTATTTTATTAAATTAATAATAATAATAATAAAGTCATAGATGATGTCAGCAAAAATGGTGGTGTTGTGGACTGAATTTCTCTGCTCCAAAATTCATATGTTGAAGCCCCAAGCCCCAATGTGACTGCATGTGGAAATAAGCACATTAGTGAACTTATTAAGGTTTAGTAAGGTCGTAAGGGTAAGGGTATGGACCTAATCTGATAGGACTAGTGTCTTTTTAAGAAGAGGAAGAAACACCAGTGAGCTCCCTCTTTCTCTGCATGACAGAGGAGAGGTCATGTGAGGTCACAGTGAGAAGGCAGCTATCTAAAAACCAGGAAGAGAGGCTTCACCAGAAATCAACTCTGTTGCACCTTGATATTAAAGTTCTAGTATTCACAACTATGAAAAATTAATAAATTTCAGTTATTGAAGCCACGTAGTCTGTGGTATTAGATGATGGCAGCATGAGAAGATTAATACAGGCAAAGTAAGGATATCCAGGGGCCTTTCCATCCCATAATCATTGAAAAACCTGGGAGAAACTCTCAAGTTAAACCATATCAGAACTCTGAAAGATAATGAAAGATTATAGCAACTCAGTGAATGCTTAACTAACAGAAAGGCCACTATAACACAGGAGAGCTTTGTGGCATTTTTACTTACCATTATCCCATCTCCCTCCCCAGTGTGACAGTAGTGATATGGAATACAGCAGCATGCATCCACTTATAGGCCCCTGGTTGTAAACGGACCAGAGCAAACTTTATTTCCAAGGAATGATGTGTGTCTGTTTTGACCTCTGTGGGGATTCCCTGAAGAAGTAACAAAAGTACTTGAGTTTGTTTACCCTAAATTAGAGTTATCTCACTGTGGAGATATGGCTATGAAAAGGTCCTTCATCAAAAACATTGAAAGAAAAACCTCTCCTACCTGGGGTACAAAATAACAACTGGGGCAAACAATAGACATATCGACAGCCTGAGAGGAAAAGCTGTGAAATAAGATTCTTTGAGGAATAAGGATTTTGACAAGCTGCCCTGTAGACTGGGAAAACTAGAAGGTCCGGGGTGTGGGGGGAAGGATGCTTGCTCAGAAAAGACCTAAGAAAACCATAAGCTTTCATGTCTGGCTGATCTTTAGGCTCTGAATAAGTGGGAGGTGATGGTTAAGACAGAATTGTAAATGGCCTGGCTAAAGGTTGGAGGATTGTCCCAACACAGAGCCAGTCTTCAAGGATCTGCGCAGTATATTTTTCATCCTTTCTTTTTTAAAATTTGGCTCCTGGTGTTTAAGGAAATCTCTGTCAATTGACTAGCTCACAACTGAGCAAAAGGAACAGAGAGACCTCATTTATCACTCATGGCAAAGAATACCATCTTTACAAAAGCATTTCAGAAAAGACACTAAACAAACAACTATAACTCACAGTGAGAAACAACTAATACCTGAAAAAAGGGAGAATCTAAGTTACAAAATGTCCAGTTTTCAACAACAAATTAAAACCCATGCAAAGAAACAAGGGAGAATGGTCCAGATAGGTGGATAAAGAAAACGGGATAATATATTTTACGCTTGAACAATGTGTGGGTTAGGGACACCATATAGCTTTTGATTCTCCAAAAAAACTTAACTACTAAAAGTCTATTACCCTTTGCAACACTATGCATGGACCTGGAGAATATTATGCTAAGTGAAATAAGCCAGACAGAGAAAGACAAATACCATATGATTTCAGCTATATGTCAAACCTAATGAGCAAACTGAACTAACAGGTGAAATAGAAACAGAGTCATAGATAGAGAACAGGATAACAGCTATGGGCAGGGGGCAGGTAAGGGGTGGAGTAATTGAGCAAAAAGGAAAAAGGACTCATAGACATGGACAACAGCGTGGTGACTGTGGCAGAAGGGGGGATATAAGGAGACTAAATGGTAATGAAAAACACATTTAAAAATAAAAAAGAAAGAGCCCTGGCTGGTGTCGCTCAGTGGATTGAGCGCGGGCCTGTGAAGCCAAGGATCACGGTTCGATTCCCAGTCAGAGCACATGCCTGGGTTGCAGGCCAGTTCCCAGCAGGGGACACACAAGAGGCAACCATACATTGATATTTCTCTCCCTAACTCTTCCTCTCTAAAGATAAATAAATAAAATCTTTAAAAAAATAAAAATAAAAAATAAAAAACAAAGAAATGAAAAAAAGAGCTTATCGCTTGGTCGGAAGTGTTACCGATAACATAAACAGTTAACACATATTTTGTATGTTATGTGTATTTTAAACTGTATTCCTACAAAAACAGTAATCTAGAAAAAAGAAAATGTTATTAAGAAAGTCATAAGGAAGAGAAAATAAATTTATACTACTGGACTGTATCTATTGATACCCTAAGTTTACATTGTCTGGTTTTAGACTAAGGGGTTCATCTGCAAGTTTTTTCAAACTGTTGATTAAAAATACCTGCATATAAGTGGACCTGCACAGTTTGGACTGGGTACAAACTTCTAGTTATAAGATGAATGAATAAGTTCTGGGGATCTAACATACAGCATGGTGATTATTGCTAACATAATCATATGTATAGCACATAGGACTGTACTATACAAGTATACTTGAAAGTAACTAAGAGAATAGATCTTAAATGTTCTCACCACAAAAAAGAAATGTTAATTATGTGAGGTGATAGAAGTATTAACTAACTTTAATGTGCTAATCATTTTTCAATTTGCATATATGTATATCAAATCATCACATATATAAATTATATTTCAATAAAGCTGGGGGGAAATAAAGTCATACTGGGGCCCTTAATCCAATATGACTGATGTCCTTCTAAGAAAAGGCTCTGAAGATAATGAGAAGATCATATGATGAGAGATGAAGAGATTGAAGTGCAGTAACTGTAAGCCAAGGAATGCCTAAAATTGCTGGCAACTACCAAAACCTAAGGAAGAGGCAAGGAAGTATTTTCCCCTACAGATTTCAGAGGGAACACAGCTGTTCTGACAACTTGATTTAGGAATTGTAGCCTCCAGAACCATGAGATCATACATTTCTATTGTTTTAAGCCCCTCAGTTTGTGGTACTTTGCTATGACAGCCTGGGGAATCTAATACATGCCCCTCGTAGAGAAAGAGAACATGTTTAAAGGCTTAGAGGCAAGAGACAGAGAACTCAGTCAGATAACTTCAAATAGTTTGGAATTTAGGATTTAGATAGAGAGAGGTGCAATGCCAAAAAGTGAGGCTGGTTAGGAAAACAGTCACAGGCTAGATTATTCAGGAGTTTGTAATTAATCTTAAAGCCTGTTGAATAGTTCAAGAAGGGGAATAAGATTATCAGATTTGTGTCTTAGAAGAGTACTATGACTTTAGTTAGAAATGGGTTGGAAGAGAATATTGTAGGCAGCAGTAAAAGTTTGGAGGCTATATAATTTGTCTAAATGAGTATATAAATTAGCTATTGCAGCATAAATAATTCCCCAAACCCAGTGGCTTAAAACAACAATGTTATTTCTTGCAAATGCTTGGATCAGTTGATAGATGACTAATCTAAGTTGGGCAATCTTGGAGTCAGCTGATCTAGACTGGGTTTGGCTGGCCATGACTCCACACACTGTGTTTTTTATCCTCCTCCTGATATCAGTGGACAAACATGAGCACATCTTTCTGATAGAGATGGAAGAGACACAGGAGAGCAAACCAAAATGGGCAAATACTCTTTCATGCCTCTGCTAGCATCATGTCTACTAACATACATTGGGCAAAGCATATCATATGGCTGAGTTCAGTTTCAAACAACAGGAAAATACATTTAGTTCCCTGATGGGAGAAGTTATAAAGTCACATAACAAAGGCTGTGCATATAGGTAGGAGTGAGTAACTGAGGCCATTAATGCAATCCACTTGTCATGTGGGAAACTACCTTAATATTATGGTGGGAAATTAATGTAATGGTGGCTTCCAAGTACACTACCAGGCAAGCTATCCCAGAGATCACAGGAAAGACAGACTAACAGACCATATGAAAGAGCTTGCTTCACATAGTTCATCAAATAAACTTTAAAACACATAGTAAATGGCAAGGGGAAAGAGATGAGGTAGATTTACACATTGAATACAGGGTATAAACAAGCAGAAGAACCACACTTCCTACAGTGGGTGTATATTCTCATTCTCTCTCTCTCTCTCTCTCTCCCCCTCCCTCCCTCCCCTGCCCCCTCTCCTCTTTCACTCTCTCCCCTGCATCAGCCTTTTTTACTAATTGTGTGGTTACTAGCATACAGAAGGTGCCTGAGACCAATGGCACACACTTCCTCTCACAGATACAGAGACAAGTATCCTTAGCCACAGCTGTAGATTTCAATAATCTGCTTAACAGCTGAGGGTTTTATTTGTATTTCTTAGGAAGAGGACACATGGGGCCAGGATGGATATCACCAATTGATGGCTAAATCAACACTTAATAATTATGGAGTGCCTCATAATCCTGATATAAAAATAATATGATTTATCATATATATCACGAGTATTTGTGTTTCTTTGGTCCTTCCATATATATATATATATATATATATATATATATATGCATATATATATATGCATGCTCTATTTAATTATCTCACTTGCATTCTAGGCTAATAACATTTTTATTAGCATGGACTGAATCATGATGTCCCCCCAAAATTCACATGCTAAATTCTTAACCCTCATTGTGACATAGTGCTTTTAGGAGGTAATTAAGGTTAAATGAGGTCATAAGGGTGGGGCCTTAAACTGATTAGACTTGTGTCCTTATAAGAGGAAGAGAGAGAGAAAGATCTCTTTCTCCATGTGCACACACCAAGGAAAAGCCATGTAAGGATTCAATAAAAAGGCATCCATTTGAAAGCAAGGAAGAGAGACCTCACCAGAACTCAACCATCCTGGCACCATGATCTCATACTTCCAGTCTCTATAATTATGACAAGATAAATTTCTTTTGTTTAGGCTATTGAGTCTATGATATTTTGGTATGGCAGCTTGAGCTAAGATACAGATCTATGCTTAACACATCATATGAGTTTCACTCATCCCATTTTTGTTGTCTTCCATCGAAGAATTGAATATACTCAAGCAATACAGAAAATATAGTGTGCCAACTCTCTGAGAGATGGTAGTGATGTGAATTAGACTAGAAAGAATGGCAAAGGAGAGAAATGAAAGGATTAATAACTAATATTGCCAGGATTTTTTTTACTGAGAAATAAACTAAGATGAGACTGAGGGACAGGAAGGAGTCAAGATTCACCTCCATATTCTGGTGTGGGCAGCTGGGTTCATGGTAATAGCATCTCCGGGAGAAAAAACAATGCACAGGAAGAACAACCATTATGTGGAGGGAGGTAGTGAATTAGGTTTTGCACAGAATTGACTTTAGGCTGTTTGGGAAGATGAGATCTGCAAGGGGAAGCATTGGCTGGTTAGTTGGATGTACAGATGTGGAGCTCAATGATGATGTCTGGCAGGAAACATCCATGTGGGTGTCATTGGCAAATAGAAGGTAAACAAGGTCACAGGAGAATGAAGCAGGAAGAAAGGAGGCCCAGGGAAAATACTTCTTAGAGATTTTGATTTGAAGGACAGCAGAAGAGGAAGAGTCTGAAATGGAAAGGGATAAAGGCAGTCCAAGAACAAAGGGCAAACCTGCAATGATGGGGTTTGGCAGCCACTGGAATCTCAGATACCAGTCATTTAATGCCAAAAGTTTAAGCATAACACAGATTGATAAGTGACCACTAGGTCTATCAATAACAAAATTATTATTGATCTCAGGAAGATATTTTAGTGAACAGCAAGGAGGGAAGCCAGATATTAATGGGTTGAGGTGAGGGAATGAAGGTACTTCAAAATAACTGGCTGTGATAGGGAAGAGAGAGCTTGGCTAGAATTACAAAAAGATACACCAGAGGGATTTGGTTTCATTTTGTTTTAAATAAGAGTTTGTAAATGTTGAGAAGGAGCTAGGACAAAGGAAGAGGCTAAACATGAAGGATGTTTGATAGAGCGAATTTCCCAAGCACATGGAAGCAAGAAAATGGAAGCCTTAGACAGGAAGAGGCATCTCTTCTCTTGTAAAGGGAGGGAAACACAGGGCAGATGCAGGAAGGTTTGTAGGGCTGCTGGCAGGAGGTTGAGGGACTTCCTCTTTGTGGTTTCCATTTTCTTTGTGAAAGAGCAGAAAAGGTCATGTGTTAAAAATGAAGTGGTAGGTTAACGTTTCAGGAAAATGAAGAAAGTTTTCAGGTTTTGTTTCTGCTGTTGGGAAGTTGCACTGTAGAAGACAAAATAATTTCCAGACAGATCTAAGGACCCATTTGTGTCTGAAATCATAAATCAGTAGTGGTATAAATCTGTGGGTAATTTTCATAGCTCTCCTTAGCAACCCATGTGGGAGTGTACAGGAAGAACACAGTTGAGGTGATTGGGGATGGGAACTGCCTGGCAGAGGGTACAGAAGGACAATGTGTGAGAAAATTCAGGACATGTGCAAGAGAATGACTTCAGTGATGGGTGGTAGTCTCACATAGATGGAACACTAAGACATGAACACAAGAGGGAAACAAAGCCAGAGAGTCAAAAAGAAACTAAAGGTCTTGAACACTTGGGCATGAGTGAGTGAGGAAGAGAGAGGAGCAGAAGGTGGTGATCCACTAGGGTATGTCTGGGGTGGAGATTTTAAATATGATGCACTTCTGAGAGATGACTAAGTCCACAATGTGGCTGTGGGAGAGGGTGGCTGAAGTAACAATCCCTGAATGAGAAGTAAAAGGAAGAGTGAGGCAAGGTTCTGGATCCACTTAAGTTACCCAGAATGATGGCCCTCTTATTGTTGGAAAGAGGTTCAGTGAAGTTCCAGAGAATTTGTTTGAATCCAGACCCTTTACTTATCAGCTGTATGACCACAACCAACCTATTTAATGTCTCTTAGACTCAGTGTCCTCGTCTGTAAAATGGAAGAGGGGTATGCATAGCTTCCACATGGAGGTAGGATGATGAATGGTACACAATGCACATAGCACAGTGTTCAACATGGTAGCTGCATGATGCATGACTTCCACCTCCCTTTCTAAATTGGTCCACAGACTTGAGAAAGATGTTCTGGATGTGGTCTGACTGATCAAGAATGAAGTGGAGTCTTAGCTTCCTATATTGTGGAGATAACATGTTTATGGCACAATCACAGATAGATTGTGCTACCCTTTTAAAGCCTTGCCTCACATTATTGGCTCACATAGAAGTGTGCAATCAGCTTGCACCACCAGAACATTTTAATATAAACTGCAGCAATTGAGCCAGGGCAGCTGATAAAAAAAATGGGTGGCTTGATTTTATATCTATATCATCTATATCTATCTTCTATATCTATATCTATATCTATGTATGTATGTATCTATCTGTATATATGTGTGTGTGTTATATATATATATTATATATATTATATCTCTATATATAGAGAGATATATATCTCTATATATAGAGATATATAATCTCTCTCTCTCTCTCTCTCTCTCTATATATATATATATATATATATATATATAGAGAGAGAGAGAGAGAGAGAGAGAGAGAGAGAGAGAGAATCCAAGAATCTCATGGAAAGAAGGGTTGCTGTATTAATCTGCGAGTGCTCCCATAGTGAAATACCACATAATGAGTGGCTTAAACAACAGAAATTCATTGTATTACAGTTCTGGAGGCTACAAGTCCAAGATCAAAGTTGCAACAGGTTTCATTTCATTCTAAAGCCTGTCTTCTTGGTTTGTAAATGGCCATCTTTTCCTTTGTCTTCACAAGGTCTTTCCTCAGGGTATGTCTGTGTTCTAATTTCTTCATATAAAGACAACAATCAGATTGAATTAGGACCAACCCTCATCACCTCATTTTAACTTAATTGCCCCATTAAAGACCCTATTTCCAAATATAGCCAAATTTTGAGGTACTGGGAGACAGGACTTCAACATAGAAATTTGGGGAGGGATACATTCAGCCCATTTCAGTTGAAAATGAGAATTTCATTTTCCAAAGACTGTAGGTTTATCAAGGGTTCTGCTCATATTTTAAGGCACATTAAAACCCGCACAAAAGTAAAAAATGTTGAGAGACAATATAAAGTTTCAGTAATATATAATGTGATAATATCATATTCATACCATGGGGGAAAAACTGAAGAATTATTCATTGACCAAAGAAATAAACAATGCATCCTTTTCTCTAAAGATAAAATGTATAAACTTGATTCTAAAAAAAAGACAAACAATTGGATGTGGGTAGGTAGTCTTTTTCTATATTTATAAGGGCTGAGCTGGTGTTTGAATGTGCATTCATTCTTGGAAACATGGGCATCAATATTTCTCTGGAGTTTGAGCTATGGGAAAAGCTCTGCTAAAAAGCAGCAATGGTGGAACTGCTGACCTGCAGCTAGGTCCTTGGAACTGCTGTTCAAAATGCAAGGCAGATTTTACTAAATCATCTGAGTTCTCTCATCCAATCCTTCTTTGAAGGTCACACGATTTCAAGATGATCACAGAGGTCTGGGAAGGAAACCAACATTTTTTTAATATCAACTACTGTCAGGGTTTGTGATAGGTGGCCTGTATTCATTAATATAATAGAATACTCATATCAAGATTAAGAAGTATCTCTTCTCATCCTCCATTTTAGAGATGAGTATGTTGAGGATTAGAAAAACCAAGTACCCCACCTAAGGTCTCATGGTGGTAGTAACAGAAGTAGTATTTGAATTTAGATTGTTCCAAAAACAAAACATTAGTATGTTTGATTATTCAAAATGATAGGTCTAAACCAGTATTTACAATATGGTGGCTCCTAGCCACATGTGGCTTTTTACATTTAAATTAATTACATTTAAATAAAATTTAAAATTTAATGTCTCCATAACACTTGCCACGTTTCTAGTACTTGGCCACAGGTGGCTATTGGTTTCCATAGTGAACAGCACAGATGTAGAACACAATTTTTGTCATTGAGATTTTTTCTTTTTTATTTCCTTTTTAAGCATATAACAAAGACTCAGTTTACTAGCTTTTCTTTTTTTTGTTTAATCTTTATTGTATTTTTCCCATTACTATTTAGTACTCTTATACTCCCTTTCCCCCAGCAATTACCACACTGTTGCCCATGTCCACAAGTCCTTTTTCCTTTTTGCTCAATCTTTAAATTTAAGATTAATATTATAGCCCTGGGTGGTGTGGTTCGGTGGATCGAATGCTGGCCTGAGAATAAATGAGCTGCCAGTTTGATTCCCAGTCAGGGCACATGCCTGGGTTGCAGGCCAGGTCCCCAGTAGGGGGCATGTGAGAAGCAACCAGACATTGATGTTTCTCTCCCTTTCTTTCTCTCTCCCCTCCCTCTCTCTAAAAAATAAATAAATAATAATCTTAAAAAAATGAAGAAAAATTATTAACATTATATATTTAAACAATTGTCAAAATTTACTAAGTAGCCAGCATTCATGCACAACTAGAAAACATTCTCAATTTATATTAATGCAGAAATGTGTTAGCATTGACACATTAATATGTTTCATTACTAAATACTGAAAAAAATTAAATTATTTTTATTGAAGATTCATCCTGGCAATGTTAACTTCACAGCAGGCTGACCCTATTTGGCTCACATTTCAAACACAATGGAAATGCAGGTCCATGTTGTTGTTAGTGTATGGAAGTCATGGACACCTTGGACTACATTTAATTAAAAAAAAAGTGCATACAAAGACTAGCAACAATTTTAAAGACCAAAACAAAAAAAAAGTTCCCATCATGTGGTCCCAAGAAAAAAGGAAAAGTTTATGACAAACAAGGCTTCAATGAGCTGTATATAAAAACTTTAGATTAGGTACAGTTATAATGAAAGTTGATTCATTTGATATCTTCAAAAAATGTTCCTATTAATCCTGAAATGATGCTTATTACAGTAATCATTTCTGTTACTTGTGTGTGTTAAATTACATGTTATGTGAGCATAGCAGTTGCTCCTTACCATTTATCATTGAGGACTTTAACTGGCCATCTTCTTCGACTTCTATTCTTTCTTGACCATTCTCACTAATTCTCTCTGTAGTGATTTCTCTGCCGTTAACTATTTTGATAGAAGTCAACATGAATTTAAATTTACCCATCCCACTATTACCAATTGCAGTGAGAGAGAATGAAGTGAGGCCCAGATGACTTAATGACCTGAAGGAAGTAAATCCTGTATCAAAAGAAGAAAATGCTCCTCCAAAAGATGTAAATCACTGAAGGCAGAGAAGAAGGAGCCTGTGCCAAAGCTTCAGCACCCATGGGGGACTCCACTGTTTCCCGAAAAGTTGTCAAATGGGCCTTTGAGAAAGTCTAATGAAAACGGGTCCCTTCCACCAAACAATTCCCTGAACACATCATCTGGGTTCTGGAATGTGAAGCCGAATTCAAACAGTATGTCAAAATAACTTCCAACTCCATCTCCACCATTTAATCCTTGTTTGCTGTATTTGTCATGGATGTCCCATTTTTTAGCATCAGATAGCACCTCATATGCCTCAGCAACTGTTGAAGTTTTTCTCTGCTTCTACATTTTTCTCTGCATTTTTACCTGGATGACACTTCAGTGCCAGTTTCTGATATGCCTTTTTAATATCCTCAGCTGAAGCATGTCTGCATGCTTAGAACTTCATAGTGAACCACCATATTTTAACAGGCTGTTGGGAGGACTGAAAGGTCACAGGGACCAGTGGCAGGGTGGTGTGATGGAGTGCAGCCCAGTCTCCCGGGCTCCTACACTGCAGGGGCTCCTTGTGCTTTCCTTTCTCCTTTCTCCTTTCTCCAACAACCTGTCACTGAAATTTCTTTTGGACATTGCTGGTCTAGAACTAACAGGCCTTGACATAATTTAATTACATAATTGCTTCTCCAAATCTTTCATTGACTACATGTTGTATAGCAACTAATAAAACCAGAAACTAATAAAAATGTACATACAGAGCAACATATTTGATCACTGTGTTTTAAATTTTATTTTTTTAAAACAGATTTTATTTATTTATTTTTAGAGAGAGGGGAAAGGAGAGAGAAAGATTGGGAGAGAAATATCAGTGCATGTTTTTCCGCTAGAGCACCCTCTACTGGGGACCTGGCCTGCAACCCAGGCATGTGCTCTGACTGGGAATCGAACTGCTGACCCTTTGGTTCACAGGCCAGCACTCAATCCACTCAGCCACACCAGCCAGGGCTCAAAATCTTTAAAAAATTTTTGATACATAGATAGCTAGAAGTGACTGCAACATAATGTGTAATTTAACTAATGATTTTGAAGTGACTATCCATGTAAGCACCAGTAGGGTTAAGAAACAGAACACTGCCAGTCCTCTTGTAACCCCCAGTTGGTATATCCTTTCCTAATCACAGTACAACCCTCTTCCATCCATGGGTAATCGTTAGACTGACTTTAGGTAATTATCACTTCCTTTACAAATTTTTTTTACCTATGGGTTCATCACAAAGTCATAGAGCTTAATTTTATCTTTTAAAAACTTTACATACATTGAATCATAAAGTACACATTTTTTCATCTTGCTTCTTATGTTTAAAACGAATTACTGAGATTCATCCATGTTGTTGCACATAACTCTAGCTAATTCACTTTCTTTATGTATATGTAATATTCCCATTGTACAATTATGCCACACTTTTATTTTTCTCTTTTCTTGTTGATGACCATTTGATTTGTGTCCAGCAGTGTTTGACTATTACAAATGTCCTGTGGAGAAAAAGGAGGATTTTCCCTTTTGTTAAAGTGAAACTTGGGTTAGCAATAGTTTACAAACATTTCTGACCACATCCACAATAAGAATACATCTTACATTGTGACACAGTACACTCATAAATGTACAAAACTGAAACCAAAATTCCCCCAAAGAATAACTGACTCAATGTGTGTAAGGCACTCTAATTTTTCCTATATATTCAATTCTAGTCTATTTATTTTTTAAATATTTTATTTATTTATTTATTTTTAGAGAGAGGGGAAAGGAGTGAGAGAGAGAGGGAGAGAAACATCAATGTGTGGTTGCCTCTCATGTGCCCCCTACTGGGAACCCGGCCCACAACC
The DNA here is from genome assembly GCA_004027735.1 of Carollia perspicillata. Lineage (NCBI taxonomy): Eukaryota > Metazoa > Chordata > Mammalia > Chiroptera > Phyllostomidae > Carollia > Carollia perspicillata. Next base: position 103,065 of record PVKM010000223.1, read on the forward strand.
CAGGCATGTGCCCTGACTGGGAATTGAACGGGGGACCCTTTGGTTCCCAGGCAGCCAGTACTCTATCCACTGAGCCACACAAGCCAGGGCTATTTCCTTTTTAAAAGGCATTCTGGTTGTGACCCATTAAATTCATTTTGGGATCCATGAATGGTTTGCAACCCACATGTGGTAGAATTCTAGAGAGTGGGTCACAAAATATATGGATGTCCACATTAGACTAGTGGAGCTCTTCCAGGACAAGCCTTCCACAGTTTCCATGACTACACATTTTTCAGACCAACAAAATCAACCATGCAGTGAACCAAAACTATCATGGCAATCTGCTTCTTCTTCTCTTCTTCATCAGAACAGGGATGTAAATGCAAGACATAACAAGCAGCCAGATTGTGGGATCTGTCTTTCAGACAGAATCTGTACCAGTCTCTGTAAGAAGCTTCTTGTTCCAAAAGTGGTTTGTACATGTATCTCACCCAGGCTACAGAAAAGCTGACCCCTTCCCTTACCCCAACAGCTACTCAGACAAGAATTCCCTTGTTGCTTTACTGAGCCAGCCCTTCCCCAGGATGTGGAGGAATTACTGATAACTCAGAGAAGTCAAACCTCAGCTCTGAATCAGAGGACACGTCTCCTTGTAATCCACACCCTTTGTCTTTTCCCCACATTCCCAAGTTCACCCAGCTTCTCACCACTGTGGACTGTCACCTACTTTACCATATGCCCAACTACCCATTGCCATAGGGTTGACTTGCCTACCTAGGTATTATTGGGGCTCTTTTCCAGACTGGTGGAGATGGGACCCTACAGTAAAGAGCCACAGCCTTGCCAGGGTGGCAGGTCAAGTCCCCATTTCTGATATTTCTGCAGAGTTGTGACCTGAGGGTGGTGAGTGGGAGTGACATCTGGGAATTGTGAGTATGGGGTGGGCATGAGGGTTATGGCATTGTTCTACTTTTAGCTGCTGAAGCAAGAACATGTGATATTTTGGAGGGCCTCCAAGAAGTGGGTGGTTAAGAGAAAAGGTTTTAAAGTCAGATGGCCTAAAGTTAACCCCAGCTGTTCCATTTCCTGCCTGCATGACTTTGACTGATTGTTTAATGTCAGCCATGATTTCCACATTTATAAACTGCTATTTATTTCTCAGCCCTATTTTGAAGATGAAATGATACAATGCATTTGAATCACTAAATGTGTAGCATTCAAAATAGGCTCACTGATGATAGCTACTATATTAATACTTTATTGTTATCATATTGGGGAAGAGAAACTGGTACAGAAGCCTAGGCAGTGGCTCTGGGAAGAAGCTAAATGCAGGATGGAATGCCTGGGAAATGCACATATACAGTAGTTCCCATTTATCCATGGGGGATATGTTCTGAGATCCCCCCAATGGATGCCTGAAACCATGGATAGTACCAAACTCTATATATAGTATGCTTTTTCTTGTACATACATAACTATGATAAAATTTAATTTAAAAATTAAGCTTAGTCAGATATTAACAATAACAGTTAAATAGAACAATTATAAAAACACACTGTAATAAAATTTATGTGAATATGGTCTCTCTGTTTCTCAACACATTTTGTGAATTGTTTGTTTCTGAACTTTTCCATTTAATTTTTCCAGACTGTGGTTGACCACGAGTAGCTGAAATCAATGGAAAGCAAAACCATCAATAAGAGGGGCAGTTATACTACACTGGAACCCAGAAACTTGCTGTACCTGGGATGGCAAATATGGGTTTGTCTTGCTGGTGTTTTAGTCACTAGAAACTTCAAGGAGGGCTATGCTGAGAAGGACTCTGAAGCAATGGCAAGTGTCAATGAGGCAAAAGACATTTTGATTGCCATCCTGGCCTGTCATGGGCTTGGAGTGGAGAGGAGTTTGAAATGGAGAAACCAGCTGAAAATTTGCCTTTCCTGCCCCTTTAGTGACTTAATATTTAGTGACTTAATCTTTACTTCTCCCAAGGATTTTCAAGGTGACTCTTTTAAAAACATCATTTCTGATGAGCACTTTGCTAGGTGGTATGTAAGCCTCAACCATATTTCTGCAAGGTGCTTATTTGAGGAAGTGTATAATAGAGGTGAGTCAAATAGTGGAGGGGAAAAGAAGTGGAAACAAGCAGGCAGTCACAGAATAAGGAAAGTAAATGGGAATGTGCAACTTCTAAAACAGAAACATAAACTCAGGCTGGGCCCCAGGGCAAGGCAACTGCCAAGTCTGTACATGGCTGAGCAAACACCACCCCCTAGTGACCAAGGAGAGTGTGGCTTTCGAGGGGGGTCACTGTCACAATTTGAAAAATGTGAGAAAATGGACAAATGAAAAGAAAATTTTAAACACTTAAAGTGTATGTTTTGCCATGTGTATGTATGAGGTCTGTCTGGAAAACATCCAGCCATTGTTAATATAATGAGGACACTTTATGCAATATCCATGTAACCTGGCAGCCAAGGAGACTGGGCTGGAATGTGCATGCATGAACAATGACAACTTCACTGCACTAGTCAGTGGGGGCAGTAGATGCCATTGAGTGAGCATGTGTATGTATCGTGTGGCCCTTGCATTCAAAATGACTGAGCAGGCAGAGCAACAAATCTGCCTCAAATGTTGCATTAAACTTGAACATTCCTCTGTGGAAACTATTCAGATGATTCAATAGGCCACAACTATGGGAAACTGGTGATTGGCAGCTTCATCACATCAATGTGCCTGCTCATGTATCACATCTCATGTAGTTTTTTGTGAAACATTAAATCACCCAGGTGACTCAGCCCCACCTACAGCCCAGATTTGTTGCCCTGTGACTTCTGGCTTTTCCCAAAACTAAAATAGCCTTTGAAAGGGAAGAGATTTCAGACCCTCAATGAGATTCAGGAAAATACGACAGGGCAGCTGATGGTGACTGGGAGAACTGTGTGAGGTCCCAAGATGCCTACTTTGGAGGGGACTGAGGCATCATTGTCCTATGTACAATGTTTCTTTTATCTTCTTCAATAAATGTCTGTTTTTCATATTACATGGCTGGATACCTTCTGGACAGACCTTGTATATGTGAGCTGGGTATAGAAACCAGAGGGTATTAAGAAGTGAGACTGAAAGGTAAATGAGGAACATGCATCCTTTCTTTATAGCTGGCATTTACTGAATGTTTGCAACATGCCAGGCACTAGTCCAACTGTTAAATATGTATTGTTTCACTTACTCCTAACACTGACCTTATGAGATAGTACAAGTACATACCCATAGTGCATGTGTGGAGATTGAGGCACAGAGGGGTGAATGCATGGAGCCCAAAGTCACTCAGGAAGGAAATGGCAGTACTATAAGTTCTACCCTGGCAGGTTAGCCAGAGCCCAGTGCGTGTGTTTGAAATACAAAGGAAGCCAGAGATTGAGTCTAAGTTTCAAAGATTTGTAGAGAAAGTAGGTAGAGCAAGGAGCTGAATTAATAATGAAGATAGGGACATAACATATCTTTCCCCAAGTGAATCACTCCACGAATACTTACTGAGCCACAAATCAGCACTCCCTTCTGTGTTAGGTACTGTGAGGGCTGTGAATCTAATATGGGGTAGAGTTACCATCCTCAAAGAGTTCACAGTCAAGTTGGGGAAATAAAACACACACAAGAACATAATCAGAAAGCAACATACAACTGCATCAAAAGGTAGTGTAAATTGTGTGGGGCCGAGTAATGGTGATGAAGAGGAGGAATTAGGAAGCAGCAATGAGCAACGCTAAGAAGTATGGGTGGGAGTACTGTAAAATAGGCCACACTAGGTTAATGGAAGTAAAGTGGTCTTCTTCAGCCTCCAGAGTCATAAACTCTCTTAGTACCATGGGTTACAGAGAACAAAAGATCCCAATTCCTCTGCCTAAATGTTGACCTCACTTTTTAGATCTTAGAACTCCTTAGGACCCTCTCCATACTTCAAGATGTCCAGGGTCAATTGATCAGATTTCAGGGTCTAAATTAGTCCACATTAAGCCCTTGAAAGGTGAAATATGTGCCTTGGGAAAACAGGTGGTTGAACTTTTCCTCCATTGGTCTTAAAATCTTAAGAGTTGAGTATTGGCAGTGATACAAAATACATAGGGTAGGTCTTATAGCCTACTGTTAAACATTTAAGCTATTTAAACCTTTATAATGTGGGGGGAAAGGATTCTTCTTGATGTGCCAGACAAACTAACTAGAGTTCTGCATTGAGCTTGAAGGAGAAAAAATATCCTGCTTCTTTCTCTCAGGAAACAATCTCCTTGGGGACTTTCAAGGAAGAGGTGGATAGTCTGTGTAGGGATTGAAGTTTTTCTTGGCCCCTGCCTGACCTGATTTCATCAAATGTTATGTAACTATGACCCCTTAAGCTAACTGTCTTCCTCTACAATGTGAGAGCACTTAATAGTGTTAACTTTTTAGATAAAAAAATAAGACTTGATACTGTAGGTTCTAGGCTCAGATGTTCTCTAACTCACTAGTTGGCCTTGGTGAGTCCTACCAGTTTTTTTCCAGGAAAGGCAGAGAATAGCCATGAACACAAAGATTGTTTTAGAAGAGTAGGATTCGAATTACAGAGTTCTTTACTCTGGGGCCTTCATGGCTTCAGTCCAGTGCTTGCAAATGTAGAGGGTTCCTTGCCTCAGTCCCCAACCTTACACCCCAGCAGAAACAACTCTCCCTATTGAGTATTCATGTTCCTGCCCCTTCGTATCAGGGTAATCCCAGAGATGCCCCCAGGCTTGCTTATACCTCAAGTCTCTGACATCTGCAAAACTTAACCACATCTGCAAATTGGGTAAAATTGAGATGTGAGGAGAGCCTTGTGGTTAAACACTTGGGCTTTGGCATTATATGATATTGGGCTTGAATCCTAACCCTGCGACTTGCTATACAACCAGAGGAAACCTTTCTTTCACTAGTATCAGATTTTTTTTTTCTGCAAAATGGAAACAATTGCAGTAACTGCTGCATAAGGTTGATGTGGAGAATAAAAGTGATTATGTGTGTAAGACACTCAGCATAGTGCCTGGCTCATGTCAACATTGTCCTTTTCTTCTCCTTCTCACAACGTGGATCCTGGTCACCTCTCTAATTTCACTTACCTCTCATGGTCCAGCAGCACTGACATATGGGCTGTTACATAGTGATAAAGTCCTTTTTACTAATTCCAGGCTTCTGCACACATCCCTTTACCAGGAACATTCTTTCCAGTGCCTCCAACAGGCAAATGCCTATTCATGCTTCAGATCTCAAGCAGAGGCAGATCTGTTTTACGGGGCTTGAAGCAAAGACAATTTGGTCTGGGAAGAGGCTTTGAAAAAATATTTAAAAATAAATTCAATAGCAGGTATGAAATGAAAGAATATTTAGAATGGAAAGGAAATCACAACAAATTACTGGAGACTTGGTTATTCAGGTCCTCTCTGTGATGTCTTACTAAATGAGCTTCCACATTGCATCTTGACTTTTCTTAGATCCCACCTAGAATATGCTACAACTCCCAGAATTCACGGTGTGTCCTGAAGCCTAAGCTTTATAAAGTTCATGATAAAGTCACCTCTGATCTCAGATTTTACGCAACTTTCTCTGTGAATCTTCTCTGAATCTCTAAGACCATATCTGGACTCCTTATCTTTGTTCTTAGGACCACCCAGGTTATAGCCTGATCATAGGTCTTACTTCTGTGCATTGAAATCACCAGGTCAGGTGACTGTCTCTTTAAACAGACTATGAGTTCTGGAAACCAGGGCTAGTGTTCCAGTCTACTCTCAGTGCCTAGTCCAGCACTAGGCTCATGGGAGACTTCTTTGAATATCTGTTGAACTAATAAACGAATACCAAGTTTTTCCCCTCTAATTTCAGGGAACCCTGATTCTCCAAAGCTGTAATGAATTCTCCTCCTTGTTCTTTCTAGATGCCCACAGCCCCACAATTTCAATCCTGTGGTATTAAAATAATCCCCCTAGTAGGCATTCTAACAGGGTAATTGGGTATAATTGCCACTATTTATTCAACATATGACTTATTTCAGAGAGCTTCTTAACCCACAACATATAATATGAGAGAACATGAGTTAAGTATGAGATATTTTTTGGAAAGAGGGGATAGGGTGCATTCACATTTTCCCCAATACATCAGCTCTGCTGGGTCTTTATTTTTCAAAAATGCCAATGAAAGACACTACAGGTTGCCCTGCAAATGGCTATTTTTCCCACTCATTGTTTCTTGTGGGACACAATTTTTGTGGGTATTCTTCCTCCCATAAAATAACAGATGGTGACCTCTTTGTTAACTCCAAAGACTAAATGTTGTGTAGTCAAAGGAAATCATGGCAATTCCATTCTCCTTGCCAGAGACAGCTTTAGAGGTGGGGATATAATTCAACTCTGGCCAATAAGAAACAGAAAATTCTGCTGTGGTGGGAGTGGATAGCTTCCAGAAAACATTTTCCTCCTCAAATAATTAGATACTAAGACACAAATGAGTTTTCTAATTGTGGATTCAGTTGTGCAAATGTAATGCCTGGAGCTCATGTTGTCATCTTGCAGTCATGAGACAAGAGTGAAGAGGAAGCAACAGGTTGAAGATGGCAGAAAGGAAAGCTGGAAAGCCTCTGGCACTTGAAGATATTTAGCCCACTGGAAACTAGAATCACCTCTCTCCAAAAGCCTTGTTCATTTAAATAACAAAACCATTTTAAGTTATTTTTAATCAGGTGTTCTACAAATTGTAGCCGAAAGCACCTTGATATAATTTCTAATACAGCCAAGAAGGCAAATTGGGAGGTGATTTAAAGAATGCTTAGAAATCACTTCATTATTTTGATGGTTATTATAATACACATTTATTAGTACTTTGAAATTGTAAAAACATTTTTGCTTTAATGACATACTTTGTGTGTAGGTAGATATTTTACTTTTTGAGGATAGAACATTCACATTATATTATCTCTTGTATTAAGCTGGAAATGAGAGAAGACAAGTGATTTGCATGTGAACAACTATCTTCTTAAAAGGAAAAGAGTATACTATGAGCACACATGAGAAAAAATTTCAGCACAGTAAAATACCTTCCAGGATAACAGCTCCCAACATTTCCAATGACAAAGGATATCTTTTTAGGTCCCCTCCCACATAATAGTGGTTGAATGTTTAACAACAGCTCATGGTAGAGGCTGGGGGATATTAATAATAAAGTGAGTTTAAATAGGGACTATTTTAATCAGTCCTGAGTTTTTCTCAAACCCATGGGTTTAAAAAATGATTATAAAGTGTATGCCAGACATCTCTGGTTAGTGTTCAAACATCTGCAGTTAGTGGAGAGGAGCATGATGTTTTTCCAGTTCTTGGAGATCTGCAGCCCTATAGCTGGACCCCATTCTTCTAAAAATGTTTACCACTCCACTTAAGGAGGTCACCTTGTTAGGAAGTGATGCCAGGGAACCATTCTCTTCTCCACTGGGTGGTAGTGGGAATGATCTTACAGCACTACTCAAAAATTGAATTTCTAAACCCTGTTTTGTTTCTTGAGTGCTCTTGTTCCTGAAAACCTGACTCGTTAACTGTAGAGTTTAGGTAATTAAAATAGAAAGCCAGCTGGCAAGAAATTAAACCAGTACATGCAATGCAAATGTCTACAGAGGATGATATTCCCAGGGCTCTAGAGAGCAGGGTAATCAGGCTTCAATCAGGAACTCATCATTCAGAGAGAAAGAATTAATTCAGGATGGGAGATAGGGAGGGAGCAGAATTACAGGCAAAAACTCAAAAATCTGTCTGGATGAACCTCTCCTTGGGAGGAGGCAAACCCTGAAATCTCCTCACAGGAAAGTGTATGCTGCAATCGATTCTGGTGGGAAATCCTGATAACCTGCTACAAAGAGATGGAGCTGAATACTGTTCTGGGTTACAAAATCAGCTTAAACCAACAGCTTTAGACTTCTTTGGCCTAATGACTTCCAGAGAAAACCATACACAGAGAGGCTGAGAAGGAGGACTGAGAAATTCCCCACAGCAGGCTTCTGAGGCAGAGACACCTTCTTAGAAGGTTAGGGGCCTAGTCTGACAAGGTGTGTTGTGTGCTGGGAAAGGAGGGATTAGGATGTTTCTGAATTCCCAGCTCTGCACAGATCTCTGCTTCTATGAAGTGCCTATTTCTGAAAAAGAGAAAAGCCTCAAAATATTACTCATTTAACTACAGTATATAGTTGACATTTCTGAGCCCTTTCCCATTTGTAAAAATGTTCGTAGAGAATATAGCCTCCTGGAGAAAGGGACCCAGAGAAATATGACCATGGAGGAGTTAATATATACTTTCCTTATCTTCTTCTTAATCTTTATAAACTTGAGCCCAAATCGTAAAACATTGGGGCGGGGATGGTGAGAAAACTAAAGGCTCATATATTAAGCAGTAAAAACTTGAGGCCTAAAATGAATATCCATGAAAAAGAATTACCTACACTTCACCAGTAAACATTCCAAATTTATGGTTTTAAACTATTAGTCAGTGCTGATGACAGGTATACATTTTCTTCAAATAGCTTTTCAAAGCCTGCTATAGTTTCCCTAGCATTTATAGGCAAGTTAAAACTTACTGATAACTTTGTTCACTTCTAACTGTCTGGACTCTGGAATCAAACTGCAGACAGAGGTTTAAATCTTAGCACCACAATCTACTAGCTATGAAAGCTTGAATGCTATTGCCGATTTCGCCAACATGAAATTAATAAAAAATGATATAAAAGACAGATCTCCAAGATGGTGCTGTAGGTAAACACGGCTCACCTCCTCACATAACCACATCAAAATTACAACTAAACTCTAGAACAACCATCACTCAGAGCCAGCAGAAATTGAGTTGAATGGAGGTCCTGCAACCATGGAATTAAATAAATCACATCCATCCAGACTGGTAGGAGATGTGGAACAGGCTAGTCCACACCCATGTGTGGTGGATAAAATTGAGGGGGATATCCTGGGAGTGAGGGGTTCCCAGCCCCACATCAGGGTTCCCAGCCCAGGGTTCCAGTGCCAGGGAGATAAGTCCCCATGGCTTCTGTCTATAAAAACCAATGCAGATTGAGTCGGTGGAAGAAACTGCTGAATTCCCAGGCCGTTCCTCTTAAAGAATCCACATACACACTTACTTAGACTCACTCCCACTAGGTTCTACCACCAGGGCAGCAGCTTGAAAGGCACCAGTGGCATATGGGGAGGAACTGAAGTATCTGGCATCAGGGCAAGAGCTTGGGGACAACCTTCTCCAAGACGAAACTACTGACAGAGGCCATTGCTCCTCTTTTGAGCCCTCCCATGACAGAGCCACAGAGTATAATAGGCACCATATCTGAGACACAATCAACCTGGCTCACAATGTTTTCCCTGCCTAGTGATTCCGAGACTGCACCCCACCCAAATTACTGGCCCATCCAAGCAGTTAACAGTAGCTTTTCCAACTTGTCTTGGCACATGCTTCTAATCTTTCAAAATCCTCTCAAAGAAGCCTCTGTACCTTGCTAAGTGGCCCCAGGCCTGGCACTAGCAAAAGCTGACCTTGGTTCACAGCCTGGCCTCAATAGAGCACCTCCAAGCCCAGCACAGGAAACAGCCAGCTGCTGATTGCTTTATAGCTTATACCAAGTGGATCCAGGTAGAACACAAGGAGGTACAAGAGCCCTGCTGAAGT
>PVKM010000223.1:112854-128041 GCA_004027735.1 Carollia perspicillata
GAAAAAAAAAAAAAAAAAAAAACAGATCAAAGCTCCAGAGAAAGAGCTAAATGAAATGGAGATAAACAATCTATCAGATGCAGAGTTCAAAACACTGGTTCTAAGGATGCTCAAGGAACTTAGTACCTCAACAGCATAAAAAAGATCCAGTCAGAAATGAAGGATACACTGATTGAAATAAAGAACAATTTACAGGGAATCAGTAGCAGAGTGGGTGAAGCTGAGAATCAGATAAATGATTTGGAATATAAAGAACCAAAAAACAGCCAACCAGAACAGCAAGAAGAAAAAATAATCTAAAAAAAATGAGGCTAGTGTAAGGAGCCTCTGGGACAACTTCAAACAGTCCAACATTCACATCATAGGGGTGTCAGAAAGAGAAAAAGTAGGAAGTTGAAAACTTACGGGAAAAAATAATGAAAGAAAACTCTCCTGATTTGGTGAAGGAAATACACATACAAGTCTGGGAAGCATAGACAGTCCAAAACAAGATGGATGCAAAGAGGCCCAATCCAAGACACGTCATAATTAAAATGCCTACGGTTAAAGATAAAGAGAGAATGTTAAAAGCAGCAAGAGAAAAAAAATTAGTTACCTACAGGGGAGTTCCTATAAAACTGTCAGCCAATTTCTTAAAAGAAACTTTGCATGCTAGAAAGGACTGGCAGAGAATATTCAAAGTGATGAAAAGGAAGGACCTACAACCAAGATTACTCTATCCAGTAAAGATATCATTTAGAATCAAAGGGCAGATAAAGAATTCCCCAGACAAGAAAAAACTAGAGTTCAACATCTCCAAACCATTATTATATGAAATGTTAAAGGGACTTATTTAAGAAAAAGATCAAAACTACGAACAACAAAATGGCAATAAATACATATATTTCAACAACTGAAGCTAAAAAGCAAACTAAGCAAATGAGAAGAACAGAGACAGAATCTTGGATATGGAGAGCATTTTGATGGTTGACAGATGGGAGAGCAATGTGGAGGAATGGGTGAAGAGGTGAGGGGATTAAGAAGTACGAATAGGAGAACCAACCATATTGGAAAACATATTCGACAATGATACCTCAGACACAGGTTTAATCTCCAAAATATACAAAGAACTTACATGACTCCACTCCAAGAAGACAAGCAACCCAATTAAAAAATGGGCAAAGGACTTGGACAGGCATTTCTCCAAGGAGGACATACAGAGGATTCAGAGACACATGAAAAGATGCTCAATATCGCTAGCCATCAGAGAAATGCGACTTAAAACCACAATAAGATGCCACTTTACATTGGTAAGAATAGCCATCATAAACGAAGCAACAAACAACAAGTGTTGGAGAGGTTGTGGAGAAAAGGGGACCCTAGTTCACTGCTGGTGGGATTGCAGATTGGTACAACCACTATGGAAAACAGTATGGAATTTTCTCAGAAAACTAAAAATGGAACTGCCTTCTGACCCAGCAAGTCCACTGCTAGGATTATATCCCAAGAACTCTGAAACACTAATCCAAAAGAACCGATGCACCCCAATGTTCATAGCAGCACCATTTACAATAACCAAGTGTTTGAAGCAACCTAGGTGCCCATCACTAAATGAATGGATCAAAAAACTATAGTACATTTACACAATGGAATGCTATGCAGCAGAAAGAAAGAAGGAGCTCCTCCCCTTTGCAACAGCATGGATGGAACTGGAAAGCATTATGCTGAGTGAAATAAGCCAGGAGGTGAAAGACAAATACCATATGATCTCACCTTTAACAGGAACCTAAGCAACAAAACAAACAAGCAAGCAAAATATAACCAAAGACATTGAAATAGAAAACAGGCTGACAGTAACCAGAGGGGAGAGGGGAGGGAATTTCAGGAGAAAAGGGGAAGGGGTCACAGGAACAAGTATAAAGGACACATGGACAAAAACTAAGGGGGGTGGAAATGGGAGGTAGGTGAGGAGCGCTGGGGGGTGGACTGGGATGGGGGTAAACGACAGAAAACTGTACTTGAACAAGTAAAATATTTTTTTAAAAAGTAGTACAAATAGGTAGTTACAGATTAATCACGGGGACATAAAGTACAGTATAGGAAATGGAGTAGTCGAAGAACATATGCATGACCCATGGACATGAACAATGGTGGGGGGATTGTCTGAGGGAGTGGAAGGTGCTATGTGGAGGGGGCCACAGGGGGGGAAATCAGGACAACTACAATAGCATAATCAATAAAATAGAGTTTTAAAACCTTATTGATAAATTTAAACAAAAAGAACCTCATAGAAGAGAACTGACTAGATTATCTTTGTTGAGGAAGTTTTGTGAAAACAAATGAAGTGAAGGCACAATTGTTAAACAGAATATGGACTCTAGATTAGATACTAGTATTGTACCCATGTTAAATTTCCTGAATTTGACCACTGTATTGTGGCTATGTAGCAGGATGATTTGTTCTTAGGAAATGCGCACTGAAGTATTGTAGGGAAAAAGGGGTCTCATTTTCTTAAACCAGGACGATTAAGGAAACATAGCAAAATGTTAGTAGGTGAATCTGGGTGAAGGATATAAAGGAATTCCTTGCAGTATTCTCAAGGATCTTCTATAAATTAGCTTGAAATTATTTCAAAATAAAATATTTACACATATCAATGAAGTAATTTTAGTTTAATGTACTTAAATGCTATATTTGTAGAAATTTGGTTTTCTTAAGGGATTGATTTAACAACAAGAGTTCTCCTTCAAAAGACTTATCCTATAGTTAAGTCTTTCCAAATTGCAAGGCCACCTTCAGAAGAAAATTAATTAGTGAAACAATTTATGTCTATTTCATGCTCTGAAGTGACCCCTTTAATTATAAATGATGTTTTTCTAACTATGGATCATATTTACATTTGATTATATATTTATGTTAATATCAAGGCACCACTTTGGTATTTTATATTTCTGAATCAGTATACCATTTATATTTGTCTAGAAGACAAATACAGAAGAGATTTATATTGCCTCTCTTCTTTTGTATTGCTCACAGCAATCAACAGCTAAGCAGAATCTAAGTATCCAGCAACGCAGCTTTAACAAACAGAGTGAATGCTTATAAAAACAATCAGAGGAGATTCCATGGACTATTATTCTCACAAGGCAGAATCCTAGCATGCTCAAATTTCTCATCCTACAGAAAGAATTTCCAGGTGTGGTTACGAACCGTAACTAATCACAGCAAAAACCATTTTCAAATTTCTGTTTTTAAAACAGTCCCTGAAGTCAAAAAGCCATAAAAGGACTGTATAAAGGATGAAAAGCAAGGAATATTTCAAAAATTAATTTATTATGTGAAGAAACATGAACAATACTAGCATCAATGGCTGTAGAGCAGCAGTCTACAAAAACTCACATCCACAATTTACTGGCTGACAAGTATTGACACATATACTCATAAACATAGCAGTAATTTTCCAAGGTGGTTTCCAAAATAATGCTTCACTTGACAATCAATTTGTTTGTTTTCTCATTTACAAGGCTGAAAAGATTAAACCCACATTCAGTAAAAGTCTAGCAGGATCTTAGGCATTTGAGTTGTAAGTGACCAAAACATGCTGCTATGTCCTTTATGAATGATAGATACAAAAATCATAAACTCATCTGCCATCAAAAGCAATTTCTCAGACTGCAGTGGGTCTTTTTCCTCTAAGAACTATGTGTTTCAGTGCAAATTTTTGTAAGCAAGTAACGTTAAGAGAAAGGCAAAGGCTGAATTTTCTCCAAGAGTAAAGACAACTTACACTTGCCCTCCCATAAGGCCAAAGGCCAAAGTATTTACTCAAGACACTCATGTGGATGATCCTACTTGTTTCTTTTCTAACAGTAAAAAAGTAATAATAACCTGTTTATCAATTTGAATAACTATAATAGTAACTCCTTCAATGTACATGGCACTTGAAAAATATTTTCAAAGCATTTTCACACTATAATTTAATTTGATCTTCCTGACAACCTTGTGAGGTAGGCGAGTACATATATATCATCTAAATTTGGTGGGTGGGGAAACTGAGGCATACAGCTATTAAGTAATTTGTAGGGCTTGACAGGGAGATGCCAATCTCTATACTACACTGCCTCCAGCAATGAAGAGGGAAAGTCTAAACATGTCTGATGATCTTATTTCAGTATGTTTTAAGAAAATACTTGACTTCCGTTGAGCCAAATGGCAGTAATTCAATTAGAGCAGGTGTCATGACAAGTTATGGCATATAATTAATTAGACAAAGTTCTGAGAGTTTAAAAAAATGAAATTCTAACTGAAAACCACATTTTAACTCTCAACATGTAAGGGAATTTGCTGGTTTGTTTGTCTTTAGGGCAACCTAGATCTGCAGTCTGTACTATAGTTTTACTATTTCAGAGATATAATTAAAAAATTTTTTAAACAAAAATTCTTAGTCCACCATGACTTAAATTTTCACCATGCAGAAAAAAAGCAGTGTTTTGTCTCTTCCAGAGTGAATGGATACACATGGCCCCAAAGCAAAGGTTTCTGTATATCAAGGGTTAAAAATGACAAAATGTCCAATTTAGTTACCAAACCTCTTTGCCCTTATATAAGTGGCTTATAATTGGGCTTTAGGAATCTGACAGGTCATCAATGTCAGTCTGATTTGAGGTCACTCAAAATACTCACCTATTTTCTACATTAAAATAATTTAAAGTGTATTTGAAGGATCAGATTTTATAATGGTTCTTGAAAAAGGCTTCCAAACCAAGGCTGGGAAGTACCACTCTCTCCATCACTGTCTAATTCTGACTATTACTCCTACTCAAACTCATTGTTTTTAACTTGTCCCCTCACAAACTAGCTGTTAGAAACTGGATGGGCCAGAAGGTTCATCCAAGTATTTAGACTGTCAACCCTGACTGACATGCAATATCCAGCCTAGTTGGTGATGGGTCACCTGCTTCTAGATATTTCATTATCAAGATGCTTATGGCAGAAATAATGGCACTAAATCCAGGCATTTTTCTAAGACTATTGAGGATATGCTGCACAATCCTTTTATGAAACAAATAGGGTTCAGAAAGTATACTGAAGATAGAAGGATGTAGAAGAATAAAATTGGAGATCTTCTACAAATTAACTCATAATCACAACAAATCAAAATGCATTCAGTTAAAGGCAAATTTCTTCTAGTCATTTCATCACTTTCTATAATTTAAAAGTTTCTGAGGACAATATCTCACTTGGTGGGAGAAGATAAATCTTTTTCCTTCAACTAATAAAAAATGAAATGTCTTTTATACCCACACTAGCTGAAAGATTTCTGTGGAGTTTTCTAGAAAAAAAACTTAAGTTAACCAAAGTAACTTTTTTAAAACTTTACCAAAGTAACTATTGTCTGCAATTTTCCTAACAGGCAAGGATGAAGCACAGTAAACACCATGAGTTTTATTTTCTTCTTTATTAAGAAGGTAAATCCTAGCAAATTGTACTAGAAATTTCCCACAATTGCAGGACAGGACCGAACCTTGAAAAATTTTAAGCTTCACATTTTCAACCTTCCAAAGAGCTTAAAAATTCTGCTTACAAAAGCCTGCATCATTTTGATTTTTTAATGATCCTCTTGTTCCAGAACTTCTTCAACATACTGAAGGAACACACAACTTTCCTAAAATTCTAGGGCTCCCATAACCAAATTTAGAATTCAATTTTGTATCCCTGAATCTTTGGGTATAAAGTCTCCAAATATAGAATTTTAAATCTATTACATACAGCAAGCCAAGGTGCCTACAGTTGATTATATAAAAAGAGCCCTAATGAAATGAAAATGGAACACCTCTCTATTCAAAAACCAAACTTGAACAGCTCTCTCTGAAAGCTCTGATGGTAATGATGCTGTCAATGGCAAAACCCCAGTAAACTCTGATCACCAGGCCAGCTCTTGGGTGAAAACTATTCTTGGGGATAATACAATATTAGTCTACCCAGATCAGAAATCCAGAAAACTACAAAACAAGGAAGCCACTGTCCTCATTCTGATAGATCTAACCAGCTCAACTCAGATATCATAGGTACTTTGTCAGTGAAAAAGCCAATAACGCCTGGTAGAACACAGTCAACTGTGAATGGTGGTGCCTTAGGCTGCTCCTCAAACACTCAGACATTTCCCTGGCTTCTCTCCATGTTCCCACACACCCAAGAGCTCTCTAAAGGGAAGCAACTCGCAAGGAGTTGAAACTAACTTCCTGCTTTGTTACCTGTGCAGGACTCATCACTTGTATCATGAGCAGCAATGAACTGAGAAAACAATGTTTCTGCCCCAAGAGACTCAGGTTCCATTAAGCAGAGCAGAGCTCATCGGCATTCAAGATCTGGCTGGGCATAGAACTTAGTTTACTGCTAGAAGGTGTCTCATCTCTGTCTCCAGATGACCTTACATCTGTCTTTCCTACAGATGTTGAGGATTTCTGCCACCGGCACTGACAACAAATACACTTTAACCACCGCTGAAAACTTTCAGAAACACTGGAGGAAAAGAGCTTTTTGCAAGGATGGAAGAACTGATAGAATATCAGCATGAATAGAATGGCTGTGCAGTACCCAATGAGCAACTTCAAAATCAACAGAGGTGCACACACATACATATAGATGTCGGTCTTGAATATATACCACATAAGGAGGAGGAAGGCATTCTCAATGAATCTCAGAATGTAGTATACCAATAGCCGGTACCAGTTCTGGGACTTGCTGATGAGGTCGGGGCTGTTGATTTTCAGCTGCACAGCTGACCAGCAGAACATGTTGATACCAGCATAAAGGAAGGTGAGGAAACACAGAACAATGGTGGTGCCCACTCGACTGAGGGCCTTCTCAATGTTCTCAGGGAATGGGGAGCCACTGCACCAGAAGAGGATCCAGGGGTACAAGAAGAAGCTGAAGAAGTTGATGAATATGACGAGCACCACCCAGGCCTTCAGGACGGAGGTAAAGAGGACAAGGACAATGACTCGAGTAGCAATCTCAAAGCTCCTCCAGAGGAAGATGCAGACATAGGCCAGAGGCTTCACTTTGACATCGTATTCATCATACTTGATCTTGATGGCTAGGATGTTGCAGCGCAAAGCTCCATACACAATGGACAACAGGGATAGCAACATGCAAACACCTGGGGAGAGATGAGAAAGAGCACTGTCAAGTCTCGCCTCCACCAAGAATCCTACTATGATAAGCCCTGGCCAGATAGCTCAATTGGTTAGAATGTCATCCCAATATGCCAAGGTTGTAGGTTGACTGCAGATCAGGGCACATACAAGAATGAACCAATGAATGCATAAATCAGTGGAATAACAAATGGATGTTTCTCTCTCTCTCTCTCTCTCTCTCTCTCTCTCTCTCTCTCACACACACACACACACACACACACACATTGATTTTTTAAAGAGAATCATACTATGGCAGACACTCTGTCAGTCCACTATCCATATTCCTTGGACCCTTCTGTTTTATGTGCACAGGCTGACTTTCACCTGTCAGTTTCTGGACACTGTGCCTGAAGGCATTTTCCAGGGCTGTAGAAGATTGTTCTGGCAAGGTGCTGGACATTTTGGGAAAAGCCCTCATTACTCCAATTGTAGCCCTGATAAGAGCAGGAGTGTAACTAGCCCCCCCCCCTAAGTAAAACAACTGTGAGGCATATGTTCTATACACTTTACCAGTATCTTCTCATAAATTACTTTCTAGTCACTCATGGCGATGCTGTCTAATAATGCTCCCTTTACTGGGTGCCTTCCCTTCCATGTTTCCTTTCCCTTCTCCTATGTTCCTTACACCTTCTACCAAAAACGCATTAACTCAAATCCTTGTTGTTTTGGGGTCTGCTTCAGAGTCAACTCAAACTGAAACACCTTCCTGACCCCATGTTGCTCTGCCTGAACATATAAAGTATTTTACATGGGGTGTTTTGTTTCCTCAATTGGTTTATAAGTTCTGTGAAGTCAAGAATGACAAGGTCTGATATTTTTTCTTGATCTCAACATATACCCGTAATAGGTACACAAACAGAAGGAGCCAAATAGAAAATTTCTCAGTGAGTTCTTCTTTATGTGCAGGATCTTTTACATTTATATACTGACTATAGAATGCTCACCTTCCTTTAATCTTCAGGTATAGTCCCAAATTCTGCAGACTGATAAGGACATAAGAACCTCACTCTTTCTGAGAGTCAATCTGCCTTGGGCCGAAAGATCTCAGTGTTTCAAGAAGTCTCAACTCAAAGTAGTTTTATTTCTTAAAATGACATAGCTGATGGGTTTATCCAGTTTATACAAAGCAGCAGGACAAGATACGGCTCATTTAAATGGAGCATGGTACTGTGTTTGAGAGTATTACACTGTTGACTGTGATTTCTACTATCTAAGAAATGTGCTGCCAACTCATGAGCACAAACTGTGTGATGAAAACATAAATATAATAATTTAACACATGCTGCCACCAACTCCAAATACTGAAGCAAGGAGGAATGGGAAGCAGGGCTTAGAATTAAAAACAAGAATCTAGCTCTGGTTTTAGTCTTGTATTGCCAGGCTACACTAGAGAAATGGCAATCTCTCTGGATTCTGTTTTCTTACCTGTAATATTGACATAACATTTTCCATGCCTGCTTCTTAAAATGCAATGTCATTGTAACATAACTGTCTCTTCCTAAATGTGTAAGTTTAAATAAATAGGAATAAAAGGGTTTTAATCTTATTTAAGTTCTGAATCAATGGAAAAATATCCATATTTAGTGGGCATAAAAACTCTGAAGCCTTGGTGCTTATTTTCCTGGGAGAAGCTCAATCTTACTCAAAGCATCAAATTTTCTCATAGTCTTTGGCACTGATTTAAATTATTAATATAATTGACTGGAAAGACCATTGTCTATTAATCAAATTTAAAAGATTTGTGGAGTAATGGGAAGAAATGGAGACAACTGTACTTGAACAATAAAGAATGTGAAAAAAAAAAAGACAAATTCTACCACAAGAGTAGACTGAGAAGTAATTGGACTGAGTCATTTTTCTGGAGAGGCTAATTTGGTGAAATATTATAAAGCAGTACATGTTGGTGAAATATGTTTATATGTGTGCTTATGAATTTCTGTACCCTAAGAATCTAGTATTGAATCCTTTTCTTTTAGTCCTTATATTTTTCAACTACAATATCAGAGAAAGGCATATCTTTGTGAAATCTCTAAAATTACTTTTAAATATGTTTTAACGCTAAAATAGAATGTTGATCTGTCCATGGACAAATCCAGATTTGGTCAGAAAAAAATACTTCAAATGCAGGATATGAGTTAAGTGTAAATAATTAAAGTGTAAATTATGTATTCATACACATACAGTATTTACATTGTTATATTTATGGTACTTTAACTCCAAATTATTTTTCCTTTTTATTAAATTTCTTGGGGGTGACAATGGTTAAAATTATACAGGCTAAATTATACAGGTTTCAGGTGTACAATTCTACAATACATCATTCGTATATTGTATTGTGCATTCATCACCCCATGTCAAGTCTCTGTCCTTCACCATTTATTCTCCCTAAACCCTCCTCCACCTGCCCTCACTCTACCTCTCCCTGGTAATCACCACACTGTTGTCCATGTCCATGAGTTTATTCTCTTTTTTGCTTAATCCCTCCACACACACCCACTCTCTATTTATGAGTCTCTCTATTTTGCTTCAATTTCACTAACTATAATCTGTCTATTCAGATTATCTGATTTAGTTTTGGAAGATTGTGTGTTTCTAGGAATCTATTTCTTTCAGATGGTCCAATTTTTGGCATATAGTTGTTTGTAATACTTTCTTACAATTCTTTGTATTTCTGTAATGTCAGTTTTTACTTCTCTTTAATGTCTGATGTTATTTATCTGAGTCTTCTCTCTCTTTTCTTGATGAGTCTGGTTATACGTTTGTTAACCTTGTTTATCTTTTCAAATAATCAGCTATTAGACTAACATATCTTTTGTATTGCTGTTTAGACTCTACTTCATTTATTTCTGCCCTGCACTTCATTATTTCCTTCCTTCTACTCACTTTGGGCTTGGTTTGTTGTTCTTTTCCAAGTTCCTTCAAGTATAAAGTTAGTTTATTTGAGATTTTTCTTGTTTCTTGAGACAGGCCTGTAATGCTATGAATTTCCCTGTTAGGACTGCTTTTCCATGTCCCATAGATTATGCTATACTGTTTTTATTAATATACTTTTGTAGTAAATCAGAAATGAAATATAAGTTACATAAGATACCAAAGAAATACAATGTATCATAAAAGAATACTATGAAAGGTAATATGCCACCATATTGAACAACCTAGAGGAAATGGACAAATTCTTAGAGGCATACAAACTTCTTAGACTGAATCATGAAGAATTTGAATACCTGAATAAGGATATTGAAACAGCAATCAAAAACCTCCAAAAAACAAAATTCTAGGATCAGATAGTTTCACTGGTAAATTCTAATTCAAAGATGTAATACCTATCCTTCTCAAACTCTTCTAAAGAACCGAAGACCAGGGAATGCTTCCTAACTCATTTTACAAGGCCAATATTACCCTCATACTAGAACTAGGAAAAGACATCACAGAAAAGAAAATTACAGGCCACTATCTCTGATGAACATCAATGTAAAAATCCTCAACAAAATACTAGCAAATTGAATACAACAATACATTAAAAGGATCATATGCCAAAGACAAGTGGGATTCATTTCAGGGATACAAGGATGGTTCAACATCTACAAATCAATCAACTTGATATACTATATTAACAAAAAAAAAGATAAAAATTATACAATAATCACAAAAGATGCAGAAAAAAGCATCTGACAAGATACAGTATCCATTTATGATCAAACTCTCAATAAAAATGGGCATGAAGGGAAAGTACCTCAATATAATAAAGGCCATATAAAACAAACCCACAGCTAGCATCATACACAATATTAATAAACTTAAAGCTTTGCCTCTAAGACCAGAAGTAAGACAAGAATGCCCATTCTTGACACTTTTATTCAGCATAATACTGGAGGTCCTATCCAGAACAATTAGGCAAAAAAAAAAGAAAGAAAGAAAAGGCATTCAAATTGGAAAGGAAGAAATAGAGTTGTCACTATTTGTGGATAACATAATTTTATATATAGAAAACCATAAAGATTTCACTAGAAAAACTATTTGAAATAATAAATGAATACAATGAAATTGCAGGATACAAAATTAATATACAAAAATATGTTGAATTTCTGTATACTAACAATAGACTATCAGAAAGAGAAATGAAGAAAATCCCATATACAATGACAAGAAAAAGAATAAAATACCTAAAATAAACTTAACAAAGGAGACAAAAGACCTGTAAAATACAAACTAGAAGACACTGTTGAAAGAAACTAAAGACACAAAAAATGGAAAGCTATTCTGTGGTCATGAATTGGAAGAATTAACATTGCTTATATGGTCATACTGCCTAAAGCAATCTATGGATTCATTGTAATCCCTATCAAAATACCAATGACATTTTTCATAGAAATAAAACTGAAAACCACTATAATTTGTATATAACAACAAACAACCGCAAACAACCAAAGCAATCCTGAAAAAAGAGCAGTCAATTTTAGTACATTTTTATCACTTCAGAAAGAAACCCTATACTCTTAACTAAAATTCCCCACTTCCTCCCCCAGCCCTAAGCAACCACTAATCTACTTTCTGTCTCTATAGATTTCCCATCATATGTGATCTTTTGTGATTGGATTCTTTCACTTAGCATAATGTTTTCAAAGTTCACCTACACTATAGCATGTACCAGTCCTTCATTTTTTATGGTTAAACAATATTATAATGTATAGATATATAACATTTGTTTATCCATTCATAACTTGATGAAAATTTGCAATGTTTACACTGTATGTAAACTGTTCACTATTGTGAACAGTACTGCTATGAACATTTCTTACAAATATGTTTTCATTTTTCTTGGGTCTGTAAGATTAGAATGAAAATATGTTTTTATTTTTCTTGGGTCTATAAGAGCAGAATTGCTAGCTCATATGGTAACTTCATGTTTAATTGTTTGAGGAAATGCCAGACTGTTTTCCAAAGTAACTACATCAATTTACAGTACAACCATAAGTGCATGTGTGTTCCAATTTCTCCACATCCTCAACAGTGTTTGTTTATCATTAACTTGAAATTTTATTATTAACTTTTTTATTCTAGCCATCCTAGTGGGTATGAAATAGTATCTCATTGCAATTTTGACTACATTTTCCTGATTACTAACGATGTCAAGCATCTTTTCATGTGTTTATTGGCCATTTATGTATCTTCCTTAGCTGCTTCTGATTCATACCTATCATAAAAACTCATGCTAGATTTCACATTGTCCCATATGTATCTGAAAAAGTTTTCCATAATTCAAAGGCAAGATCTGCATAGACTAATTTCAGAATAATATATTAGCCTCACCCGAAGCCATCAATGAACACTTAACTTTTTTTGAAATCTAGGGATAGTATTTTTTATTTTTTTAAATTGTTTTTCAAGCCTAGTTGTCTCCATTTTCACCCCACCATGCCCCATCACGCCACCCATCCCTGCCTCCCACCCTTGAACCTACCCCCTTTGGCTTTGTCCATGTGTCCTTTATACATGTTCCCTGATGGCCCTTCCCTTATTTGCTCCCATTATCCTTCTCCCCCCTCCTCTCTGGCTACTGTCAGTTTGTTCTTTACTTCAATGTCTCTTGTTCTATTTTGCTCTTTTGCTGTTTTGTTGATTAGGTTCTACATAAGGTATTTGTCTTTCACCATCTGGCTTATTTCACTTAGCATAATGCTTTCTAGTTCCATCCATGATGTAGTGAAGGGTAGGAGCTCCTTCTTTCTTCCTGCTGTGTAGTATTCCATTGAGTAAATGTACCACAGTTTTGTGATCCACTCATTTACTGATGGGTACTTAGGTTGCTTCAGCACTTGGCTATTGTAAATTGTGCTGCTATGAACATTGGGGTGCATAGGCTCTTTTGAATTGGTATTCCAGTAAACATTTAACTTTTTTAAAAAGTTAGTACAATCCGAAGTTCTCATGATTTTTATTTTTTTAAAAATGTATTTCTTATTTTTAGAGAGAGGGGCAGGGAGAGAGAAAGAAAAAGAGAGAGAAACATCAATGTGTGGTTGCCTCTCACACACCGCCACCGCCCCCGCCACTGGGGACCTGCCCTGCAACCAAGGCATGTGTCCTGACTGGGAATCAAACCGGCAACCCTTTGCAAACCAGCACTCAGTCCCCTGAGCCACACCAGCCAGGGCCAAACTTCTCATGATTTTTAATGTCCTAAAATGCATCAAGGAATAAAAAGATTTCCATTCTGCCATTAGTAGATTAGTTTGTTTTGGTTCAATTATTTCTGCTAAGAACAACTGCAGAAATACCTGTTCAATGGCATCAGAAAGCAGTGAATGCTTCTGGCACCAAGATCTCAGAGAAGAAAAGGCCCAAGAGAAAATTTTAAAGCTGCTTTTCCCATCAAGACATTTGCCTATATGATAGTAGGTAGTAAGAGACTAAGAATCCAAGCATAGAATTTAGCAGTCTCTCAAAGTTGGTGGGTGTGGGACTAAAACTTTCTAGTGGGACCACAAAGGACAAGACATTGTAAATAAGGGTGACTGGAAATACATAAGCCCTCCCAAAGACAGAAGTACAAATTTCAACCAACTCCAGTTATGAATGAGTCAAGATGATCTGTATCTAATCTAATTACCTGTCATAAACAGAACTAATAATATTTTCCTGGAGAAAGATAACTCAACCAAATTATCTCCATTTTTAATACACTCATCTGACATTTGTTTATTAAAATTTTTTAAAAATATCCTCACCTAAGGATACATTTATTGACTTTAGAGAGAGAAGAAGAGAGACAGGCAGACAGAGAGAGAGATGTGTGAGAAAAACATCAATCTGTTGCCTCCTGTACATGACCCAGCCAGGAATCAAACCTACCAACCTAGTTATGTGCCCTGACTGGGAATCAAACCTGCAACCTTTTTGGTGTATGGGACAATGCTCCAACCTATTGGTTCACATGGCCAGGGCCAAACATCTGATACTTAATTAAAAATAACATGGCATGCCCCCCCCAAAAAAGATAAAAATCAAAGGAAAAAATGATGATAAAAACAAACCCATAGGAGATATCTGATTTATGTAACATGGACTTTAAAATGTCTGCTATTAGGCTTCCGGCCAAGATGGAGGCGTAGGTGGAAGCACTATGCCTCCTCTCACAACCAAGTTTAAGGACAACAAATATTTATAAACAATAATACAACCAGAACACAGAAAATTGAAATGTGGAAGTCCACGGACATTCAACCCAACCGGTAAGAGGGGCGGAGTCGGCAGGCGGCGGAAAGAGAAAGCAGCAGGAAAAAAACGAGGTGGCAGCCAGGCTCGGGCGCGCCGGGCGGCATAGGTGGAGTGGAGCTTGCAGACCCCAGACGCAGGGAGGAGACGGGAGGAGACGAGCAGAGCACGCAAGGCACACAGGGCAGTTAACCAAATGTGGACACATATTCGCGTGCAGATAAACTAGGCAAGACTGGGCAGTGAGACGGACCGCACAGCCCAGGGCCCCAGCGACGGGGAATAAAGCCTAAAGGCACCTATTGGAAAGGTGCTGGGAGAGGCTCCCAGCCTCACAGGAGAGGTCGCTGGGGAGACCCACGGGGTCCCGGAGTGTGCGTGGGCCCTCCCACCTGGGAACCAGCGTCAGAGGGGCCCGGTTTGCTTGTGGAAGGCAGCGAAGGGGACACGAACTCCGGAGGGCGCGAACGGGCGCCATTGTTCCCTCGCCGCCCCGGCCCCCACAGACAACGTCACAACTTGGCGACTAGGCTGCGCCACCCTGGTGAACACCTACGGCTCCGCCCCTCATACGCAACAGGTGCCACCTGACCACAATGTCTCAAGCACAACAAAAGCTCAGAGTCCCAGAGCCAATACTTTTAAGCAAGCAAGAAATAGCCGATCTAACAGATGCCCAGTTCAAAGCACTGCTAATAAGGATGCTCACAGAATTGGTTGATTTTGGTCGCAAATTAGATGAAAAAATGAAGACCTTCATAAGTGAAATGATGGAAAATGCAGAGGAAACCAGT